>JAVYIG010002595.1:0-238127 GCA_035222895.1 Strongylocentrotus droebachiensis | reverse complement strand
GGGGGGGGGCGACCGCCCCCACCGCCCCCCCCCCCCCCTGGCTACGCGCCTGCCCTGGAACCCCTGAACCTTTGGCGCTGAAACTTCATGAGTTTTTTCCTCTCATGTCTCCCACACATTTTGATACCAGATTTGTCATGGGCGGACCTATGGTTCGGGTGTTAGGTGACAAAATATCATCACATGTCTATCAATATATGTAATTCTCACAAACGTGCGTGTGTAAGTATATTTCCCCCAACAAATTGCATATTGTCATAAAATATTGATAACAAATAAATAAATAAACATAACAGAAAATGGCATTCCCATCTTATTCGATATACTTCAATCTATCACCATGCTAATTTTCACATTTATTGGACCTTCCTAGGCCGAGATTTTAGGGGGAGGGGCATAATGCCCCCCCCCCCCCCGGGCCATATTAAGACCTCAAATAGCCCGGCCTTTTTAGGGTTAAAGGCAATACAAAGTTTTGGTATTGGGTCATGAAAATGAACGTATTGGAAGCATATGCGATCCTACAATATTCAGTGATCGTTGTCGCGATTGAAATCGAGTCTAAAGTGATGAAATTGTAAATAATAAACTCGTTATGTTGGATAGCTCCCTCTCAATGTCAGGATATTAATTTAGCTTTAAATCAATGTTTCTTGACTAAAATCGACCGATTGGCTATTCCCGTTGGGAATTACATATCACATCTGCATATTCTGAGATTTTCATGGTCGCAGCTACCATGGAATGGCCTTAGGCACTATATGATATTCATTTTTTCTCGAAAGCAGAAGACTGTTTTAGGGGCTAAATATTCTAGTGCTTATAATACATCCTCAGGGGCATCCAAAGATATCAATCTAGCTCTCCGGCCTTTTTCGAAATTTCCCAAAACTTTGTATTACCTTTAACGTGCATGCAGTGTATATTTACTAATGCACTCGCAATCATAAATTATTTATCTGTCCCTCTCTCTCTCTCTCTCTCTCTCTCTCTCTCTCTGTCTCGTTCACGTTGTCTATGTCTATCTGTTGTAACGTGAAATAGCGTAACATACTGTAATTTTGTACTGAATAATATTGTGTTATCGTGGTGCTGTCGTCCCGGCTTTTATTTCATGTAAGGACATTGCTTCACTTAATGGCTGCTGGGACAACAGCACCACAGCGCCTAGAAACAATGTATTAGGCGCGTTATAAATGTGATCTATTATTATTATTTTTTTCTTCAACAATTATACTTATAGAGGCATTCATGCTACGGCTCATTGGTGGATAATGATGACAATGTGTATATCGTGCGCGATGCATGCACTTCTGGTCGCCATGGCGTTCATTCTTTCTCATCTCGTTTCTATGTGTTACCAATGCTGAGAAAATTATCTCATTTTGGCAAACCCAATACTTTGACGGTTTGCCTATTTGTATGTAATAAAATAAATCCCCGGACATTGATGAGCATTAAACAAACTCCCTCTATCGCCAGGTTGTATTTCTTTAGAGTGTATTTCGGTATTTACATTTCAAATGTTACTTACAGGAAGCCATAAGAAGTTCATCGAATATACAGCCATGGACCCGTTTTTTTTTTTCCTTGAGAAATCGTTCCTCATTGCTAACCTTCTTCAAACCACATAGCATAACTTGGTTTCAAAACATAATGCACAATCATCACTATAATTATATTCCATCTCTTTTCTAAGTGTGCTACATACATTTTAATTTCATCTTACTGTTAGCAACATCGTGGCCAATCGGGGCCAATCGTGGGCCAAACGTGAGAGGATCTCCATGAGCGTGGTTTGTTCGGGGTGGAATCTCCTAGGTCGGGAAGCTGCATGCCCCCCCCCCCCCCCCACGCTTATTTTGAACGTGCAAAAATAAGCGTAGCCGGTTCGTGGCCAACAATAAGTGGGGCAAAGTCTTATTACGAACGTTGTGGGAACGCCATTATCGTATAAGCTGCGTGGTAGCATCGTGGTGAGATCCCTGTGGTCGTAATAAAAACGCAGCACCATCGGCAACTATTTCTAGCCATTTTAGGCCGTTCATTTTCGTAGTTGGGAAAGAACTGAAGAAATGCTTGAACATTCCATATTTTTACAGATTTTAAATTAAAAATTCGACAATTTTTCAATTCAGTCCTCTGCGCATACCCATAATTAACAGACATGAATAAGATGTAGGAGGTTCGTAAATCAATTTTACTATGGGTAATCAATCTCAGTGCAGAGTTTTAAATTCCTCGGAGAAGAACATGATGCACGGGGCGTCGACAGACTCTCAAAAAATAAGAACCTTCCGATTAGCATATTAATTGTGCGGATAAAAACAATTTAATTCTGAATTACAGACCCCTGGTAGAAGGAATGAGTGTATATTATGTTCGGAACTCATGATATACAAACCTTCCACAGAGAGAGAGAGAGGGAGGAGAGAGAGAGAGGGGTGAGAGAGAGAGAGAGAGAGAGAGAGAGAGAGAGAGAGAGAAAGAGAGAGAGAGAGAACCCATTATAACGAGCTTCCCAGCATATCACTACAGAAAAAGTTTAGAAAAGTTTCGGAAATATCAGATGACACGATAGCCTATGAAAATTGATAAGGTTAGTCGGTAGGATTATATTGATTTAAGCTGAGTCAATGGGGAAAACGAGAAATGTTGCAATCCATGCACGTTCGAACTGAAATACTGATAGTACGCTGATCAGAAGATAAGATAGATAAGTAGATACTAGTTAAGCTAACAATCTGATACGCTAAGTCCTATAAGCAGCATGAAAGCCTCATTTTGCTTTTATATACTCACTGTTTTGCAATGTGAAGGAGATTGGTACATAATATTCAAACGTTTGCAGTATAAAACATGAGTGTCTTCCAAAAACATAATACTTCCTGACGAACTCGGTTCCAAAAAAATTGCTCTGGTTAGAACTTTCATTGGTTTTGTCTGGGCCTTCAAGATTTTCAAGGGATGTATTTGGCTCTTATCTTTATACAGGTAAGGAAGATAAACGTCTTGAATCAGTTTATATAATATACCGTATATGTATGTTGTCACCTCCACACAAAATTATCTACATAGTACATGCTAATAATAACCTGGATTTATACAGCGCTTAATACGAAATACCGTCTCTATTAAACTTAAAGGCCGTCTGTACTAGTTTGGCTAGGGGGGGTTAGACCACCCAGTGTGGTCACTGACAGCTAGGTAGCTATCTCATCAACTCAGCTCTCACTAAACATAAGAAAAAGAGGATCATGGGGACCAATGGTCACCGATTAGGCATATATAGAGGGAGCAAGTAGCTACAAGTACAGTGGGGCTTTAAGCCCTTTACAGTTAATTATTATTATTACCCCGGTCATTTACGCACAATGTGCACCATCTCCTCGCCCTGGGGAGTATTCCAAAAATTTGGTAACCGTATGTGCATATATGGTAATTACTAACACAAGGGCTGTCGTCATCTCTCCTGGGTATGGAGTGGCACTAATGCAGATTGATGCATTGGCAAAGGACAGTGTCGAGGATCGACCACTCAGTCCATACTGTTTCCTGCGCTAACAAGACAGTTTGAGTAAATGTAGAATATAGGGACTACTATCCTTTAGGCTTTAGATTCGATGTATGAATTTTTCATATGGAATTATTGGGATTCCTTGTATTTAAAGGTAATACAAAGTTTTGGGAAATTTAAAAAATTGAGTGGAAAGTGATTCTTTACAATGTTGATATTATATTTGGATGCCCTTATGGTGTATTATAAGCACTAGAAAATTTAGCCCATAAAACACTTCTGCTTTCGAGAAAAATTGAATATTAAAATTTACCGGTGCTCCCTGTAAATTTTGACAAATTTCAAATAGCGCCTACGACCGTACAATGGTAGCTGCGACCATGAAAATCTCAGAATATGTAGTTGTGGTATATAATTTACAAACAGGAATAGCTAATCAGTCGATTTTAGTCAAGAAACATTTTTTTATAGCTTAATTACTATCTCGACCTTGAGAAGGAGCTATACAACATAAAGAGTTTATTATCAGTACAACTTCATAACTTTAGACTCGATTTCAACCACGACAACCATCACTGAATATTGCAGGATCATTTATGCTTCTGAACCAAATTCATGACCCCATACCAAAACTTTGTATTACCTTTAACACGCTTCCCCATCTTTGTGAGACTCTCCTAAACTTTAGCTGGGATTCATTTGCATTCGGTGTGTTATTGTTTTGAATTTTGAACCATTGATTCTCTTAATTTTCCCCTGTTTTTTCCTTTTAGGACTTTTGAGAGGACATTGGTAATTACCCAATTTAGCCGACAATGATACTTTGGCAGACACACCCCTCGCTCTCCAAAAGGTCCTCTACCGCCACCTAATGCTTCGCATCCTCGCTCCTATTCCAAAACAACAAAGGGGATTGCCCTTTTTGCATCCAAGAAGCGAAGATAACGTATCGCGCCACCGCCAATTGTGCCGATCAGGACAGCGGAGAAAGTGAGTTACATTTTATTTGAGTCATATTAATCGTTTTAAATGTAACTTATACATTTATTTTTGTAAAGAATGATAAGTTAACTAGAACGCCGTGATTGAATGTTACAGAATGAAGCACAAAGTGCAGTGTTTTATGGTATTTAATATTGATGAGGTGGGCCGAGCCTGAGGACCGGTCCCACTCGTTAATATTTATGTTTGTTGATAGTTGCATGGCATGATCTATTGAGAGAGCACTCCAGCAAAGCGTAGAGAGTCGTAGACCGAAAGCTTCAGTCTCTATAATCGTCGGTTGTTCCACTGAGACTACGTCTGGCTCCACTAGACCTCGGTTATAGAGACTGAACGACTGCCTATACCACCACACGTTGAAGATATCTTATCACGGCTAGATTTTAGCCGTTAGGCCCCTCCCACAAACATGACAAACTTGCCACGGCCGTATTGTTATGCCCCCAAAATCCCCCAAAATGTCATTTTACCTCGTGCATATCCAAATTTCAATTAGGCCTAGGCTATAATACATCGGTTCCACTTACTAACTTGATTGAAATAATCCGTTTAATGGTCCCTTTTAAGGAAATTATGGGTCAAAATCGACATCCATGTTGAAAATCTTGCAAGCCGTGTTAAACTCTCGCTGCCGTCAATCTCATCCCTTCTAGTCTACGCTGAAGGCAAAATGATTATGAAGGAAAAACTGTGATAACGCCATTACGAACGTGTAGATGGCGCACAGTTTTTAAACCACCGCTGCAAGATTTTTATCATGGATTTCGATTTTGACCCATAATTTCCTAAAAATGGACCATTAAACGGAATATTTCAATCAAGTTGGTAAGTGGAACCGAAGTAGTTAAGCATATACCTAATTTACAATATAAAATGCAGCGGATATGCATTCTGTGAAAGGAGTAATTCGGGGATAAGTTTTGCAAGTGTTGTGTACTGATTTGCCCACATAACCCTACACACTTCGCGGGATAGTCTGTTTCGGTCTCTAAAGAGAGAGCCGACCGTACCCTAATAAGAGGCTAACGAACGAAAGAGACGAAAAATTCGGTCTAAGAGAGTCAATGCCAATGCGTATTGACCTCTAGCACTGCATGCTTGCTGTGAGGCGGGTATTTTTAGACCCATACACAAATACACACACCACACAATATTGCATAGACTGTTCACAATCATGTCGATGCAGCTGTAAGCAAAGTTTGACACTAGATTTACAATTTGAATTTTTTAATTATTCTTTTTAACATCAGTAAGTTTAAAAAATGTATTTTACTGCTATTTAGGTGTCATCAATTGTCATTAAAGTACCGATTTTGAGTGAAATCAGTTGAGTTTTGTACAGTGGTGTTTGAAATGTTGAGAATCAAAAGCACAGCTTTTACTACACAGCCAGGATAGTGATGCTCCTATGTGTGCAGTAGGGTAGAGTGCCCAGTATTCGGTCAGTTAAGGGGAAATCACTAATATTTTGAATTCTTACCTCTTTTATTTTACAATCTACCCATCAAAAGAAAGGAAAATTATTCATCTAACAGGATTTTATAGTCACTTAAAATAAAGAATGATAATAAGAAAAAAATATTTCCGAAAGAAGACGGAGCATTTTTCTGTCCAGAATTCGGTCGCGCGATTTGTGTGTGGTATCTCCGTTGCCAAGGAGTGAAGCGTATTTGCGCACTATTTTCACACAATCGCGCTATAAAGCTCTGATTGTCAATGAGTTGACCGAATACTGGACGAGCGATACCGCATGGCAAGGGTATCGTATAAATACCTCTTGCACATCGGCAAGTGCGTCATTTGAAAATTCGCTGCGATGGAGCAAACACGGAAGTGATTCTCTTCACACACATACTAAATTCATTGCGACAGCACATGTAGTTGTTTCGCAATAGACTTCTACATATGGCTATGCATCTTAGCGCTAGTGCTAAGAGAACGCAGAAGTGCAGAAAGTTGTGCGACACTGACCAATTTCGAGCTAAGTTGGAGATCTTTCCGGGGCCCTATCTCTGATTTAATTTTAAGAGTTAAGAAAAGTTGTTCAGCTGCCTGATTTGTGCGAGTTTCGCGGCTCATTAATTATTTTTTAAATTGTTACAGCTGTTGAAACGGCTGTCTGACCGAATAGTGGGAATGGACCGAATACTGGGCGCGCTACCCTAGTCTAGACTCACAAATTCTTTCTAACATTAGTGAGTTGAAAAAATTGTATTTTACTGATATTTAGGTGTCATCAATTGTCACTTAAGTACCGATTTTTAGTGAAAACAGTTGATTTTGTACAGTCGTGTTTGAAATATTGAGAATCAATAGAACAGGTTTTAATACACAGTCAGGATAGTAATGCAGCTATGTGTGTGAGAGATCTGTGGAAGAAGAAGGAGAAAGATAAGAGGAAAGGAGGAGGAGGAAAAGCAGCAATGTTTTACTCTCAATTTCTTTGCTTTCTGATTGTTATCTATGAATAAGTGATTAAATATTTTAAAATATGAATGTTTCTAAAAAAAAAAATCACCACTTGCTCTTATCTATAATCATATCTCTTCACCCAATGCATTATTATCGTTTTTTTGTGATGGCGTTATTATCATTTTGATTATTACCTCCCCTCCCCCCCCCCCCCCCCCTCTTCTTTCTCTAATAAAAGCTGCAGGCTTTCTCATTTCTAGATCAGAATTCTGTCTACTGTGAGATCTTGGACCAACATTGATCACCATGGGTCTGTTCAGCAAAAGAGGCAGCCTAAATCTGTCCAAGGCCGAAGCCTCCAACCAGGTCCATGACCAGATTGACCCCAAATTTGAGAAACCGGACAATCAGTTGGACACCTGGACATACTCCGTTGAAGATGACACCGTGGAGACGGAACTGTCCTTCGGAAACAGCCACCGTGTCGTCCAGGATGGCGAAGAGGATCCACCGGGTTGGTCTGGGGTAACAGCATCCATGGATGATGCTGGGAGCATGAACTTTATCCCTGGCATAGCGACAGATTCCAAGGGAGGAGTCACTGACTTTGGTGATAGGAGCAAGGGGTGCTGCGCTAACTGCCGATACTCCTGCAAGATCGCCTTTCGACCCTGCACCACCAAGCACAACCCTCTCCCACACAATCCATCGAGGTGGAAACGATTCAAATTTGCGTTTCTCTGCCCTCCTCATAGTATCGTTGGCAGGACTTTGACTTGTCTCATACTTGTATTACTGTTGTGGGCAGTTCTGTTCACCATAACAGGGGCTGAAGCGTTACCGGGCGGTAATTTGTTTGGACTGTATGTACTTATTATCAGCAGTATTGTACTTGGGTTGCTGGTAAACAAAATTCTCAGACTTCCATCCCTATTGGGTAAGTCATAGTTCATTTATTTGTTGCTCTCCTCTTGATAATTGGAAATAGATGTGTGCAGATTTGCTAACTTCGGGTGTGGCATACTTTGAAAATGATTGATGTTGAACTGTTAATTTGCTTAGAGATTAACAAAAAAGTGTTATTTGTGTTTAATTATGAATGATAAAAGTTGAATTTACAAAGTGCTTTCTAAGTAAGTGCTCATCATTTTCTTTCCATCTGGACATAATCATCGTTCCACGATCCTACTTTATAATTCATCAATCCATTTTGAATTTCTAGGAAAAAGGCAAGTATTTCTTGAATTGAAAGTTGTAGTTTAAACTACCTTTAGCACCAAAAAGGTGAAAGGGGAAATCCACCCTAATATTAAGATGGTTTAGTTAAGTAGAAAAACGAGAGAAACAAATTAGTGCAAGTTTGATCAATATCCATTAAAAAAAATCAGTAAAACACATATCGGCAACACTGTGACGTATCTTGCGAGCTCTTCTCTAATTTACTCTGTACTTACAGTAAAATTTCATAAACTTTCATTTTCTGTCAATGACAGAAAATAATTTTTTCGTACAGGGGTTGTATAAAACATATTTGTAATAATTATATTTAGGGTGAATGCATGATTGAAAATTTTCTTAAAGGTTATACAAAGTTTTGGTATGGGGTCATGAATTTGTTTCAAATGAACATCTTGGAAGTATATGCGACCCTACAATATTCATTGATCGTTGTCGCTGTTGAAATCGAGTCTAAAGTTATGAAATTGTAAACGATAAACTCTTTAAGCTCCTTCTCAAGGTCAAGATATTAATTAAGCTATAAAACAATGTTTCTTGACAAAAATCGACCAATTAGCTTTTCCCGTTTGGAAATTATATATCACAACCCCATATTCTGAGATTTTCATGGTCCCAGCTACCATTGTACGGCCGTAGGGGCTATTTGAAATTTATCAAAATTTAAGTGTTTTAGGGGCTTAATTTTCTAGTACTTAAAATACATCGTGAGGGACAATGGGGCATCCAAATATATCAAAATTGTAAAGAATCACTATCCAGCCAATTTTCAAAATTTCCAAAAACTTTGTATTACCTTTAAGGAAAAAATATAAATTTGTGTTTTTTTATTTGTATTGGTTTTTATAGTACAGAGCAATTGGGAGGAGATGTTGCAAGATACATCACAGTTTGTGTTTGAGTGATATTATCTCGAAAAAATGTTTCTTATTTTAAATCAGTGTTTGCTCAAATTTTCACTGATCTGATTACCGGTATCTAATTTTTCTGCTTCTATTTCAAAGCAACATAAAATCAGGGTAGACTTCCTCTTTGATACATGATGGCATTGGTATATCATCAGTAAAACAGGCAAGACCTGGACGAACATTGTCTCACAACCTTCCTTTCAAAACTTCTTGCTCCCTCCCCTCCCCCCTCCATCCCCTCCCCCCCCCCCCTCCTCCCTTGCTCTTGCCCCTTACCCCCCCCCCCCCCCTACAGGTATGCTAGCTGCTGGATTCATCCTAAAGAACGTAAAGGCAATCGACATAGCCAACGACATCTCCCGAGAGTGGGCCAGCGCTCTTCGCAGCATCGCCCTGGTGGTGATCCTCCTCCGCGCTGGACTGGGCATCGATGCCAAGGCTCTTCGGAGGCTGAGTCTCGTGTGTCTCAGACTCTCCTTTGTACCATCTATCCTAGAGGCAATAGTCGTAGCTGTTGCCTCTCACTTCCTCATAGGCTTCCCATGGGAGTGGGCTTTCATGCTTGGGTAAGAAACCAGGCAAAGTTGTGGTAATACAGTCAAACCTGTCTACCGCGCCTGCCAAGGGAAACACAAAAAGTGGTCTTTGTAGACAGGTTCCTTTAGTACATGTTTTAATGAGAAACCATTTTCAAGGGAAATCATGTGCTTGTTGTAGACAGGTGGTCACTAAAGCAGGTTTGACTGTAATAGTACAGACACTAAATTAGGTCTCTTAGTTTGCCGAAGCAGCAGCTATCAAAGTCGTTGCCTCTCCCTTCTTTTTAGACTCCCCCTGGGAATGAGCTTTCATGCTCGGGTAAGAAACAAGGCACAGTTGTGGTTATGATAATAATAATAAACCATTCTTATATAGCACATGTCACAACAATTAATTTTAATTCCTAGATAAGCTCAGAAAAAAGAAAAGAAGGGATAATAACAGACATGAGGGAAGAGAAGAGAAAAAATGACTGCTATAACATTTTACGATTTTAACAAACGGAAATAAACTTGTCTTTATTAGAGACTCTAGAAATAGTAAATATAAGTTAGGCCTCTAGTTTGCTAAAGCAGCAGCTATCAAAGTCGTTGCCTCTCCCTTCTTTTAAGACTCCCCCTGGTAAGAAACAAGGCACACAGCTGTGGTAATATTCTAACCAGTAGTACACCTATGGCATCTCTGGAAGTGTAAAGGTACATGACACCATACATCTAAGGTACACTTAAAGAGTAGGCAGAGATGCCAGTTTTCAGGCAATAGCCTGAATTCAGGCCCTGGCAAGTTATTTTCAGACCATAGATTAGGCTTTTTTGTGTACAAAATAGCTCATTCTAGGTGATTTTCAGGCCTTCTGATCAATTTTAACTGGCATCCCTGGGGAGGCTTCCCCAAACTGGCACTGTAAGATCTTTAGATGTTTAGAAGGTTTTACAAATTTGGTGAGGGGGACCATTATGCCCTCTTCTCCTATAATTTAGGGGTTGAATTGATGCCATTTCCTCTAAAATCAGTTTGTGTGAAAACAATGGGCAATATACACATCTTATATTATTTTAGTAGATTTCCTGCATGTATATTCTGGTGTTCGTTGGATTATATCTACATAAAGTTTTGTCCTGTTCATCAGAATTCAAGACTAGCACTACACGTGTGATACAGCCACATATTTAAGTTAATATTTGGATGTTTTAGCTTTCAGCTTCAAGTTATCAGAAATCTTTCCTGTAGAGTTGATGTCAGGTCTGCTTAGAGTACAGAATGGGGCTTATCATGGCTAGAAATACATCTCTAGATTTTACCCTAGTTCCTTGAAAAGGGATATACATGTATGGTAGAAATGTTTTCTAACCATCAAGAGTACATTTATATGTACAAGGCGGAGTGTTGCGATCTAGTGGATAAGTCACCGAACTGTAGATCACGAGGTACAGGGTTCGATTCCCTGTTCTTACATCCTTTAGCAAGACATTGATCTACACTTGACCCAGGTGTAGTAAGTGGATATCTGGTAGGTTTCATTCTTTGAATGCACGGGGCGCTACAGTTTCCAGAGCTAAAAGGCTGGGGTAATTATGTCCAAAGTCCTTTGGATTCAGATAAGGACATTATGATCATTACAAGGACAGAATGTTATATATTATGTTATCATTCTCCAGATTTGTCTTAGCAGCGGTTTCCCCTGCTGTGGTAGTTCCTTGTCTCCTAGTCCTGCAGAAGGGTGGCTATGGATCCAAGAAGGGCATCCCAACCCTCGCCATAGCATCCTGTAGTCTGGATAACGTCCTCTGCATCAGTGCTTTCGGAGTCGCCATGGGAATATCTTTCTCATCAGGTAGTTTGTTTTTCAGCATGTTATTTAATCAATTAATTTACAAGCCACTCTCTTATTGGTAGTTTGATAACTTCTTTCTGTTTAATTAGTAGTCTCTGGAGGGTGGGGGGGGGGGGGGGGGGGTGGCAGTGTATGTAATTTTCTTAAAATTCTGATGTTTCCAAAATATTACAATAAACAACTATTCTTACATACTACTTAACCTTTCTCAATGCAATTGCATGAAACTAAATCAAATTTTATCTTTAAAGCCTGTCTGCACTAGTTTGGCCGGGAGGGATTAGACCTCCCTGCATGGTCACTGACGGGTGGTTATCTCATCAAATCAGCTCTCAATCAACATAAGAAAAAGGGGACCATGGGGGACCAACGGTCAACGCTTAGGCATTGTTTGCTATATAGAAGGGGCAAGTTGCTATAAGTAGTGCAGTGGGGCTTTAAACGCTTATCATCTGATGTCTCTTTTTTCTGATTTGCAGGGAGTCTTGTCCTGAAGATCTTACAGGGTCCCTTGGAGGTTGTGATTGGAGTTTGTTTTGGAGTGGTTGCTGGTGCTCTGCTATGGTTTATTCCAAGCAAGGACTTGGTGAGTAACAGCAAGGTGGAAGATACAAGCTTTACTAAGCAATACAAATAAAGACCCTGTCGGAAATGAAAAATGAAATAACGGAAAGCATATGAGCCATAGATTACAATAATATCAATTATACATGTATGCTACTTTAGTGTCTTTGAAAATCAGAAGTTGTCGATCATAAACTACCCGCGGATTTGATGACATTAGCTTATGCATATTCACAACGACTTTGCATTATTTAAGCATGTCTCCTCACCTTAGCTATTTAGGTGAGCTGATTGGGTCCACATGTTATGTTGTCACTATAACTGCGGCAAATTTGACCCCTATTGATCCATAAGTTGGAGGGGTGCGGAAAATTGGGATTAAATTGCTTTTGTGCAATACTGAAAGAGAAAATATTTTAAAATTCATTTATATTTATATTCAACGTTCATTTAGCTGTCCATTGATACAAAGTTGTATTTTCATCTTATAGGGGCTCTAAAATATTTGGGCTAGCTCACTTAGGCTGTGGTAAACCTTGGCATTTAGGGGGCACAAAGATGGTTGCATTGAGCAAAGGTCCTATGCATACTCACCTGCCTATGAGCGATAACATGCAAAAGCGTGAAGCGCAATATGCTTGAAGAAAAAAGCCCAGCTGTGAGCCTTGGCAAATGTGATCAAGTCTTAAAACCTTCAAAAATAAATGAAAATTGTATAATTGACACTTGGTAGGATTTCATGATCAGTTAATGGCACAGTGAAGCAGTGCAACAATCTTACTAGAAAATGCAAAACATGATTCTGGAGTTGTTATGGTATAGTGGTTCATTCACTTGACTCTCAATCCAAGGTAGACAGTTAGTTTAAAACCCTGCCCGGCACTCGTGTCTGGCGGCAAGACATTTATCCATGTTTGCCACTCTCCTCCCAGGTGTATTAAAATGGGTACCTGATATGCTAAAGAAGTACATATTTTACCACTCGACTATGGTTGCGGTAATAATGATGGCACACCAGGAGCGTCACAGCGCAACAGACGTGAGCGCTACATGAGAGGCCACAACTATTGCTATTGTCGACATTAAAGATATAGACCGGTAGTGGTAGAATTACAGTTCAAGGGTTTTGGGTGCAAACTATCCATTAACTATTGCCGTTAGAGGTGTATATGGCTATACTTCAACCTAAATTTGCAAAAAATTTGCAAATGTTCGATGTTGAAATGCATTTGTGATATCTATCCAGGCCGGATCGATATGATAATTTACCAAATATATCAATTAGTAGGCGGTTTTTGAGAGGGGGGCGTTTCCAAAACTGGTTATACCTTTAATATGAAATTTGTTTTTCTTTTCCCTTGCAGAAAACCTTGACCCATCTTAGGTTTGTGTTCCTGTTTTGTGGTGGTCTGTTTGCAGTCTTTGGTAGTACAGCGGCTTCCTATCCAGGGGCCGGAGCTCTGGGGTGTCTTACGCTAGCTTTCATGGCCGCTCTGGGATGGAAGGATGAAAAGGTGAGAAAGATGTTGATAAGAATTCTTGCTTTGTACCAAACACTAAAACATAATTTGTGTACAGCTTGAATATATAAATCAACCACTAATGACTTTACTTGGCATGCTATGGGTGCCAAATGGATATGGCAGATTTAACCTTGTGCTAAAACAACTTATCCAATAAAGTCTACTACTATTTCTACTCTACTACAAACAGTTAACGTGTATAAAAAAAGGAAAAGAATAACATTAAATACCAAATACAGAGCACAAGTCGGACCTGGGTTACGTGCGGGCCCTTTTCTCTGCAAAGGGGAACGGATGAGTCAAATATTCTACACACAAGTCCCTTTTCTTTCAATTGAGAGTATAAGTCTCCTTTATTCTCTGTGTTCCCAATTTATTGCTATGATAGATGTTACACTACCGTAAAAACAACATATCTAATAATAAGTACATGAACATACATATATTTTAAGTTGCATCTAACATATTCTAAGATATAATTGATATTCAAAAGAAAATAACCAACTAATAAACCTTGATAGGTCGCCGTTGGAAAGCTGATTGGTATTGTCTGGTGGCTGTTTGAACCAATCTTATTTGGTCTGATCGGAGCTGAGGTTGCATTGGAGTACCTAGATGGAGAAACAGTGGGTAAGTCTATGGTAGCTTGCAGGCACAAATATCTGTAATTGTAAGAAGTTTTTTTTTTATCACAGCGCAGTAGAGTATATTTATAAAGTAGCTGTCCTAAATAGATAATTATTATTTATTATTATAATCATTTGTTGTGCTGATTTGTATATTCCCATTGCTGTTTGAACCAATATTATATGATCAATTTGGTGATAGAAATGTGCTATAAAACACTAAAGGCACACAAGGAAAGTGGATTTCATAGACAGACTACAGGAGTACTGTTTGATAATGCCGTCAGGGAGAGCAATGTTTTGGGGAAATCCAAAGCCTCATTCAAATATGATGAGGTAAACATCTGCTTATTTTTAGGTAGTCTGTCATCAACAGAGTACCCATTGATTTTGTCAGAATTTTCTTTCTTTGTTTTCTTTCTTTCTTTTTATTTCTCCCACTTTTTTTGTGCCGAGAATTACTCAAAATCAGTTCAGCCATTTTCTCTCAGTTTTGGCAAAGTTATAGGTCATTGTCATAAGACGTGACAGCGACTTTTTCAAGGTCATCAGGTCTTCATGACGTCATCCAGGCGCCATTTTTTGTGTTTTTTAAACTTTCAAGTCATTGTCTTATCTCCGAAAGTAAAAAATGAATATAAATCTTTATAATTGTTCATTAATTGTTTACAGGTCTTGGGATCGCTACCCTAGTTCTTGGATTGGTGATCCGTATTGCAGCAACGTGGCTGTCTGTTCTGGGGGCAAAGTTCACCAACAGAGAGAAGCTCTTCATGATCTTTGCCTGGTTTCCAAAGGCTACAGTCCAGGTAAAAGGATACAGCGAAATGATGATGATGATGAGGAGGAGGATGAGGATGGTGATGATGGTGGTGATGGTGGTGATGGGGATGATGATGGTGATGATGGTAGTGATGATGATGATGGTGATGATGGTGATGGTGATGATGGTGATGATGGTGATGTTGATGGCGGTAGTGATGATGATGGTGGTGGTGATGATGATGATGATGATGGTGATGATGATAGTGGTGGTAGTGATGATGATGATGGTGGTAGTGATGAGGATGATAATGATAATGGTAGTGATGACGATGATGGTGGTGGTGATGATGATGATGATGAAGGTGGTGGTGGTGGTGGTGGTGATGATGATGATGATGATGATGATGATGATGAAGGTGGTGGCGGTGGTGGTGATGATGATGATGATGATGATAGTGATGACGATGATGGTGGTGGTGATGAGGATGATGATGATGATGATGGTGGTTGTGATGATGATGATGATGATGATGATGATGATGATGAAGGTGGTGGTGGTGGTGGTGGTGGTGATGATGATGATGATGATGATGATAAAGGTGGTGGCGGTGGTGGTGATGATGATGATGATGATGATGATGATAGTGATGACGATGATGGTGGTGGTGATGAGGATGATGGTGGTGATGAGGATGATAATGATGATGGTGGTGATGATGGTGGTGATGATGATGGTGATGATGATGATGGTGGTGATGATGATGATGATGATGTTAGTGGTGATTATGATGATAGTGGTGATGATGATGATGGTAGTGATGAAGATGATGATGGTGGTGATGATGATGATGATGATGGTGGTGGTGATGGTGATGATGATGATGATGGTGGTGATGGTGGTGGTGATGAGGATGGTGATGGTGATCGTGATGGTAAAACTGACGTCAACTGCAGCATCATCTGCAGCAATGCCAATACCATCAACACCAACAATAATGTATAAAAAAAATAGTAATTGTAACAACAACCCTAAAAGTGATAATAATAGTAACTTTTGGTTATAGTGCCTCTGCAATTAAAATTGGTACCAAAGGGCTTATTGTAAATCACAGTAGTTGCTAGATATAATTTACGATTCTGCAGTTCACAGTGCACATATCCACTCAACTATTTATATGCCCAAACATGCTAACCCAAGTCTGTATGCAACAGCTACAACTTGACCAGGGGGGTCTTGCTTAAAAGATGCAATTAAACGCAACTATAAAAATCAACGCAACTTCTAAATACTAAGTTCTGATTGGCTGAAAATCAAGTTGCGTTCAATTTTCTCGAGTTGTGTTTAATCGCATCTTTTGTGCAAGATCCCCCAGAACTGGTATGATTTTGATGTTCCAAATTGCGCAATACCTTATTTGACTTGGGTCTTTAGACTGCCATTGGATTCCTGACTGACCTTAAGGTTTATAATTACGATTGCAGCATGAGCTAAGTCCAGGATTTTCTTTTAAATCTGAGGCAAAGATACCCAATCCCTTTGAATTTATTCTTTCATTTCTTCCTCTTTTCTTGATGAAATATCTAGGCTGCTTTGGGACCCATAGCTCTAGATGAAGTCATCAAACAAGGCATTGTGGATGAAACAGATGAAGCGAATCAAATCAGAGGCATACAGGTAAGCTAACACAGAGGATGAATAAATGAAAATGAATAGAATCAAATTAAGAGTATTGTATGTGAATTTTTATTGTTACTGGTTACAGAATGATGACATGCGCGCACTAGCTATAAAAGATATATATTTAAAAGTCACCAGGAGTTCCTGTAATTTATGATAAATAGTCATAACCCATTGCATACTAGACCCAGGCATTTCCTATAGCAAACCTATGGGAAATATGGAAATTCAGTAGTCAATATGTTAAACTTAATTAGCCTTAAGATTATTCTTGAGAAAAGATGATTTCTTAAGGGCCGGTCTATATTTATGTAGGCTTCAGATGTCATCAGCTTTGTGGACAGGTTACCCAGACAATGGCGCACAAAATTAAAGCAAATGTAGCTCACGAGCATGTATAAAATAACCTTCAGGTTTGTTATTCTGAGAGGAAGAGGGAGTAGGGTATCACAGCAAAATACCTAGTGGCCTCAAATTACTGTAAAAAAACAAATACTTTTTGTTTCTAATATTCTTACTTTACAGTGACTGCATGCTTAATCTATGTATGTATACCATTTTTCCTTTCTTACAATATTATTTGTAGCTCCTGACCATTGCTGTTCTAAGCATCCTGATCACAGCTCCTATTGGAGCCATCCTCGTCACGTTGTGTGGTCCAAAACTCCTGGAGAAAGAGAGTAGGCCCCTCACGGTCAGCCAGCAGGCTGGTGAGCTAGGGGCGGGGCCAGGGGATGAAAGGGAGGAGCTTGTTGCCAGGCAGAGGTTATCAACAGAGTACTGAACCTGGTGACGTTGGAGTAGGAGGAGCAAGGTAATTGATCGTTGCATGCATCCACCTGTAATCTGATCATTTGTATGTTACAGACATTCAAGCAAGGCATTTTATCTTCATTGCCTCTATCCACCCAGGTGTTAAATGGATGCCTGGATGGGAAGAGGAGCCAGGTAATTGATTGTTACATGCCTTCCACGTTTATCATTCATTTCATTCATCTGTTAAAATTCTTAGGCAAGGCATTTTATTATTCATTGCTTCTCTCAATCCAGGTGTTAAATGAGTACTTGGTTGAACAAAAGCCATTGTGTTACTTCGTTCAGCATTAGGAGTGTCTGTAAAATGGTGCCAAGCTTGAATGCTCCCTGGGGAGTGGAGAGTGCATACATTGTGGGTAGACAATTCAGAGAAGTCTGATGACCGGGTTGATAATATCATCTGTTTGGAGCCAAAGGGCGCTAACTCTGAGTAGACTATACAAGCACCCTTCTGGCTCCAAAGAGACAATATCGTCGCTGTTTTCACGAAGTGACGGTAGTGAAAAAAAATTGCATTCACTTTGCGTTACGATTTTCCTCACTACCGTCACTTTGTGAAAACAAGGACGATATATCTGAAAAGTGCTTAGAGATGTTATAGATGTTGGAAGCACTATTCATACCTAGAATATCATATTTAAAGTTTACGGAGAAAGTCATACCATTTGCCAATCACCCTCGATGGCAAGATAGGCCTTACATAAATGTATTGCACACAATTTATGCTCTGTGAAAGTTGCTCCTGGTTTCTATTTTGTCAGAGATAGAGGGTTAGGATAAAGATTGCATTTAGGTTTTAAGTCAGGTTAAGGGTAAGGTTTAGGGTTAGGTTTTAGGTTACATATAGTGTTTGGTGATGAGGTATAGTTTATTATTCAGCTGTATGAAATTGACAGTGGAGCAATTGCCACCGGAGCATAAAATGTCTTGTACCATCCAATTTTTTTTTTTAATCTGGCCCTGGAGGGTAGTTTCTCAAAGTCCATTCTCCTCCCTAACCAAAGTGATTTCACTCCCTGATCTCTGATAAACCGTGCTCTGAGCCAAATCCTGACAGGATGATAACCAGCAGATTTTTTGCTGCATGCAAGATTTGTATACAGACATACTTGGAAGTCTTGTGTGATGAACTGTGACTCATTGCTGAAAGAAACTCACAAAAAACTGCCTTTAAAAGTAATATTTTCTCTGTTACATCATTCTTCATGTATACTTATCAAATGGATTTGTGTTTATGTAAATTCATCAATCACCTACATACTTGTTTGTAATCGTTTTATTTTGAAACTGAAAGATACAGGGTTTTATAGATTTATTGTTCATGTACATTTGTTTATTGAAGTTTCATTAGTTTTGTTGAATTTTTTTTATTATATACTTGTTCATGATCTTTTCTTGAATCTTCTAATCAGAATTTTGTTTGTTTAATCATTGTTCATTTGCATTCATACATTGTATTAAATTCATTTTTTTGTTGAGTTACACAGGCATGTACTGATGTATTTGTTACCATTTATTGCATCTCCAGCGTATATATATCTATTTTGTGGATGTAACTTTTATGATCATTTTTGTTTCTCTGATTTTTCTGCTTTCATTCAAATGAACTTATTATAAGGGTTGGATTGCCCTTGAGGTAGATTGCTAAGATGGTATGGTAGATAATGTTAGACCTCACATAACGTGTGAAGTGAGAAAAAGAAAAATTAACATATCTTTTAATATGGATGCACAAAATTGTCAATTTTTAAACTTTAACATTTTTAAACGATACCGTTTACTGTTAAGAAAACAAAATAGAAATATCTCAATCCTAAAATGTCATGAAGATACCTAACCTAAACTAGGAGAATTTTTGCAGACTAAATTTTAAAAAAATCAAACAAACTAACTAATGAGCCAACATAAACAGTTATTGTCGAGAACAATTCCCATGGTTGCAAAAAAGTCTACTCCAGTTGCAAAGTGTGTATACTGCCATCTAGTGGTAGAATCTACCAACATAAACAGTTATTGTCGAGAACTATTCCTGTGGTTGCAAAAAGATCTTCTCCAGTTGCAAAGTGTGTATACTGCCATCTAGTGGTAGAACCTGTATATTCTTGTAATGAGTGAGTGATATGTTTTTTAGTGTATGATGGATGAGGGTTTGGGTACAAAGTGACAGGTAGAATTCCAGCTATGCTATCCTAGATCTTTAATATGCCAACTGGCTTGGCTATGTTTAGATTCCTTGTAATCTGAAGCAAATGATGGCTTTTTGAGTACTACCAAATGTTCTTTCACCTTGTTCCCGCTTTTTTCTTCTTCTGATATTTTACTTTGGAAGTTGTATTTAGAATCATTTTGGGATTTGCAAACAGTTCAGTACATCTCAAAGAACAACAACAGAAGATAAACAATTATGTTGGTGGCTGTGCATTGCATGTTTATAAACTATAAATGTATATCTTGTAGAAAATTTGTTTAAGTATAATGATATGGGCTCTTTTATCTTTTTGTATACATCAAAAGCACATATACTTACATTTATACATATAACTGGGCTTTCCTTTTCTTTTGAGCTCTTGTACTGTTGTAAATTTGTTTTATTAATAGCTTAGATACTTGGTTGGTGACAATGTTTTTTATAAGAACATTCTTGATAGAAACTATATTAAATTAATGTGAACTTTTCCCTTTTTTGTATTTATTTATTTATTAAAAAAGCTCAGTACAGCATTTGAAATGTCTTGAAATACAGAAAAGGAAGTATTGTGTATTTCCCTTTCTTTGTTCCTTTCCACTCCTTTTCTTTTTGCAGCAACTTCTGAAATAGCATTCATATTTACCAAAATGTATTTAAAGATATGGGAAACCATAAACCTATATAATTCGCTAAATTTCCAGAAAAAATGGGTACACATGCACCTCTCCATGCTTTAAAATTTAGGTTATGTTTTCCCTTTAAACTATAATAAAGTGATAATGAATAAATAATGAATGAATAAATAATAAATCTTACCCCTAAACTTTGGCCTTTTCTCATTGTATCTACTGATGTGCTTACAACTCTGACCTCTATAAAGATCGATGAAATTAGTTATCATTATCATGCTGATGATGTGTAGGTCTTACCAATCATGTGGTATACCTTGGTGTACAATTCTTCACAAATGAATTTTCCATCCTGTGGTTCTCAGTGTGATGTGTGTCAACTCAAATAAACATATTTCTCACTAAATCTTCCTTTTAATATTTTTACACCTAGTTAAGATAACCTCTTTTCCTTGACCCTTCAGTCTCCTTGACTCTGAGATAACCATATTTGCTCACTTTATTACTTAAACACAGAGTTTAGATCCAAATGCAATGTTATTTTGTTTTATGGTGTGTGCTTAGATATATCAGTGTAAAACAAACAAACAAACAAACAACAGAGGAGCACACAAACTTCTGTTTATGAGAGCGCTTTTTTGATTAGCCAGTGAGATTTCAGAGCAGCGTTTTGTTTTGTGATGTGTGCTACAGTTACATAGCAGCTATTATCATTGTTGTAGGTGTGCATATACATGATCATGTAGTAATTGATAATTGAATAAATATATTTTGTAAATGCATCGTAAACCAATCATGTTATTATTGATTAATCAATCAACTGAGCTCTCTGATATTTTGCAATTAGATGAAAAGCGTCCACAACTCAGAGTGTAGCAGATCATGATCAAGTGCTAAGTTTTATTAATCCCTACAATATGTGTGAGTTATACAACTTTTTGTCAAAATCATTTTAAAACATACTTAAAAGAAAAGTAGTTCGTTAAATGTTCTCATTGCGAAGAAGCTAATAACTATACTTTTTAGCATTTTTAAAACTGTAAACGCTCTTTACCCTTTCCATGTCTCAAGTTTTTGATAATATACATGTTGTTGTTGATCGAGGCGATAAATCGAAAAAGGCATTATACTGCTTATCAAATGGATCTGAAGTTGGATTTGTATGCGAACTAAAATTTGGCAACCCGATGGTGACAACTTGTTCATTTTTATATACATACCAGTATTGTGTTTTTTAAATGAATCTGTTATTGGTGGTGATTGTTAATATTTTCATATTCTCATGCTTTAATATTGTAAAAATTAAATCATAAATATACGTTAATACAGGTACCTTTCTTTTCTTCTTATACTCTTTTCACACTGGCAATATTTTGCTTAACCCCGTACTATAGGTGGGGTTAAGGGGGGGTCTTAGCCCCACCTATAGTACGGGGTTAAGCCTATTCCACTTTCTGTTCAGACTGGTTTTTACCAAAGTGGGCTAAAGTTGGCTAACCCCACCTATAGTACGGGGTTAACTAACCCTGCAAAATAGCAGGGCTAACTCCGCAATTGTGGTGCTAACTCCTGCTAACCCCGCAATTGCGGTGCTAAGCAAATGAATGAGAACAGAAACAAAAAAATTGTCCGGTACTACGCAATGGAGCGTATCGCAGCTGCCCAGATGCGAAGTATGTCCAATCATAACATGCACGATATCCGGGGTTAACGAAATGCAGTGAGAACAGCGGGAATTTTCTTATTCCGGAATAGGCGCTAGTACGGGACTAAAAACAGCGTGTGTGAAAAGCCAAAACAAATAGTCCGGGGTTAAGGATAGTACGGGGCTAAGCAAAGTACGGGGTTAAGCAAAACCAGTGTGAAAAGAGTATAAATAAGTCTGCGTTTGTGAAGCTTGGTCTGAAAGTAAGAAGAAATTTCATTTGTATGTGCTGAACCTTGCACATTTGTTTGAAGATTTGTACGAGATAAAATTAAGAAAACAAGAAGAGGAGGAGGGGGAGAAAGAGAGATGGACAGATACTAGTTGAAAAAGGCTGAGAGAGGGAGGGAGGGAGAAACAGATAGAGATAGACAGAGACAGATAGACAGAGAGAGAGAGAGAGAGAGGCAGACAGACAAACAGACAGAGAGAAAGCATAGACAACAAATGGGCAGGGAGGAGTGGGAAGAAAGAGAGGATAGAAGAGAAAAGAGAGAAAGATAGAGGGATGGTCAAATGTATTTGAGAGGGTTCAATAGGGAGAGAGAAAAAGAAAGATATAGACGGATGGATAGATAGAAGGTATGGTCAAATACATTTTAGAGGGAACAAGAGGCAAAAAGAGAGAGAGAAAGATAGATAATAGAGAGGGATGGTCAAATACATTTGAGAAGGAACAGGAGAGAGAGAGAGAGATAGAAGGTATAGTTAAATATATTTGAGAGGGATCAAGAGAAAGAGAGAGAGGGGAGGGGAGAAAGAAAGCACAAGGAGAGTGCCCCTGTAAGGGAAACTTGAGATCTTTTACCTAGCATACTTATCTGTGTACAATCAAGATAGATAAATATGTCAGCACACTGGATAAAATTTAAGCCCTGAAAAAAATGGAAAGCAAATTTTCTCATGGGTTAGGCTGAGTATAGCATTCAAGCCCATGTATAAACATTCAGTAACAGATATTAATGACCCTATCTACAAGCGAAGACAGATAATAGAGGGCTCATGGCCAATGGTATTTATGCTATTCTAAACAGAGCATCAATAAACCTTTAGAGGATCCGTTTTATGGTCCTCCCTCGCATTTTGTCAGGGTTTACTAGCTGATACAGAGTGAAACGGAGTAGAAACATAATAAAAAGAAATGTTTATTTTTGAAATGGTGCAGCTGTAGCTGTACAGCCATTTTCCTATCTCTCAATGTAGATTTATCTTATTTTAAGCCCAGAAAGAATGCTGCATTGCTTCCTTTACCAATGCTTGGATAGAGAAGTTTTTTGGTTGACAAATAAAGCTAGGGAATAAGTGGACATTTTGCATTATAGCAAATTAGTGGGATGTTATATCATGTATGCTCTGATATGACATGTGAGCTCTTCCCATTGCAATTTTGAAAGCCAAAATATGTTTGTTTGTTTTTTCACATACAGGTTAATCTGTGAAAACTTTAGTCTGATTAAAACGTCTGAAAAGGTTGATATAGATATTTTCAACTTTCTCAAATATCCATTGAAATATAATCTATATTCGATCTGACCGTGCAAGAGCTAGGAAAAGTGTTTTAGTGCAATCTGTAAAAAAATAAAAAATAAATAATAATTTTGTCTGTTACCCAGTACATCTTGTCTTTGTATTCTGTTGTGTTTTTCTCTGTGTTATGCGCTATACAAGAACGGTTGATTATTATTATTATTATAATAATGACAGATTATTACCTATCCAAATTCATGGGGGGGAATTTGTGGGAAAAAATGAATGAATGAAACTAGTTTTTCCCAGCATATTTCCTCCCTTACTAACACTCATCAAAAGAATAAACCTTTAGAAAATGGGAAAAAATAATATCAAGGGTTTGATTGATACAAGGAACAACCATGGACCCTGTGAAAGTGTGAGCATGAATAGCTACATTTTCCATACTATGCCATTGACCTTTGTGGTATACTATAGGGTCAATGGTTATGTTGTGTTTCTCCACTATACCCCTATTGAAAGTATTGTCTGGGTTCCTATTCGCTGCTATTCAAGCAGCTAATTTGCCCCCCTTTGGCACCTTCGGGCAAACCTTCTCCGTAACACCTGCCTTGCCGGCCTTACCAAACGGCACTCTCTGAGTCCATTCACACGAGAGGAAATTTATACAAAATTCATATAAAGAAAGACGTATGATAACCATATTGTGAAAGAGGCATATACAGAAGGTACATGAGATGATAAATGTTGTATTAAAATAAACTAGTTTGGGAGATAAATGCATGGCTATAGTTTGTAGACAATGCTTACAGGCCCTACTACTGCAAGACACTCACATGAGTATAGACCCTGATACTTTTTCAAGTTCTTGTGCAAAGTGCAAATTGATGTGCCTCTCTTTTGCTTTTTGACATTTGATTATATTATGCTCTAGGATATTCACACACAAAAATAGTTTGAGTACTTATTGTATTGTTCTTGAGTTTTTGTATACAATGTGGTTTAGTTTTGTACATCTGAATGGGGTCTCTCTCTCTCTCTTTCTCTCTCTTTCTTTCTCTCTCAGACTTGTTTATATTATCACCTTGCTGGAATAATAATAATAATACATAAGATTTATAAGGCGCCAAACATTGAGGTGGATATGCCTACTCCTAGGAAATTAGAAAATACTACTCCTGTTGTAAGAATACTTTTACCTTTTTGTATAAAGAGACAATTTGAGCTGTTATCTGTCAGAATAAATAGAACTTTGTATTCCTTTCTTTAAAATAACTTGGCTGTCATCATGGTCATGGGAAGCCAAGGTACTACCAATTCTTTAGGTGGTTGACCCAACTAGTGGACATTCCTTCCTTTCAATCCCAAATAAAAGCAGAGATTTTGATCTCTACCTGTAGTCCTCTTTCCTCTTTTCATCACCTTCATGTTTTGAACAAAAGGTGAAGTCCCAGTGAATTAAGGCCTGGGAATGCTTGGTCAGAGTAGTATAACTTCCCCATATGGTCACCAGGTCAGGGTGAAATGTTGTTTACAATTGTTCGGAATTAGATATATGAACAATTCAACCACTATTATTTATTTTTTCTAAATATTATATTATTTTTCATATTGTCTGTTCAGGGCCAAAAAAGTGTTAACTCTGTCTTAACGTATATGCCATTCTGGCTTCAAATGGAGGATATATTTTGTATTCAAAATATATTTTTCTTCAAAATGAACAAATCATGTTCATTATTGAGATAAAACATGTGTGAATCAAATTTCATGTCTGTTTGGCATAGTTTTTATTTGCAAAGCAGTCAAGATGATATTCACTACCCTTTTTACACGTTAGCTGTATTTTAGTTCTGTAATGCTTGTCTCAATTGGTCATATATGAATAGGAGATAAAGTTATGTTACTTTCAGAAATCTGATTCTTAGTCTAAATCAAACTTTGTGTAAATGAGTCTTTGAAATGTTCAGTTGCATAGGATCATATAAAAGAAAGACCACCATGAAAATGTTTAAATGAAGATTTATCAAAACAAAAATAGGGGTTAATACCTTGTTTGTGAATGTTTTAGATTGTCTTTTGAATTTCGATTCACATGTTTGTTTACTGGAAATCCCTACGCACCTGTGCAAGCTTTGTCACTCGGAGCATAATTAACATTTTTAGACTTGTTAACATTTTCAAGGTCCAGTTATTAATAATTTTCTAACCATATCTCCTTCTGTGTGTCTAGTTATATGCCACATAGAAATCATAGTTCAATGCACTTCTGTAAAACGGCCGGGGATGGGTGTGTCTTGATATTATCTGTTTGGAACCAGATGGGTATTAACTTATGAACTGCTTCAAAGAGTTAAACCCATCTACATCTGAATAGACAATATGATTGTTTTGCACTTTTTATCTGTCCAAAAAATATATATGACTCTCTAAGATTGATATATTATCATGGCAGTTGGTCGTAGTATTTCTAAGGTTTATGGGTATCGTTACCATGGATACAGAGGACCATAAGATGGGCTGGGTCCTCAAACATACCAGGCTAAGAATTCTGTTTACGGTTGGCTCTCTTGTCCATTCACACAAGCCATCTATCATTTTAGACTCCCTTCAATCCACTGTCTTCAATTTCAAAGTTACCTTTTGACAGGGTCCTCAAAATCGGTTGTAATTGTTCGGTTGGTCGGTTGGCCAAGAATGCATTCCTGAGATTTTTTAGAAACATAATCAGCATTTTTATAGGGGACAAATAGTTTTTTCACATGGATAAGAATCATAACATTCTGTTATCCTGTACCTTGAAATAACCATAAAATCATGAATTCCACACCATTATGGCCAACCTTGCAGCCCAATCATCTTTTAGAGTGAATTTTGAATATAATATCTTTCTGAGAAATTATTTGAACTGTAATCCCTCAAATACTCGATTGAACTGTACTGTAATTATTGCCAAAACGAATAAAAAAGAAGTTGTATTCAAATGTCCTCGGGGACGATTCAAGGGATATGATTGCATTATTTTTCAAAGAGATTAGGGCAATAACACAAACAGAAGCAATTCAATATTATCATGTCATTGTATGGTTCATTATGGCATTGATTTCATATTAATGAATCCCCTCATGTACATCTTGTTTGGTCCATCCCAATGCCAAACTGTCAACCCTTCATTATCTGGGAAGAATTATTCCTATATTTTGGTATTTACATCAATAAGTAATCATTAGCTCAATTATACAGCCTTTTTTCCTGAAAACTTGTTTTCAAAAGTCTATGAAATATATTGAATCTCTAATTATTCTCTCCATCTCAATGCCAAACTGTCAAGCCTTCATTATCTTGGAGGAACGATTCCTATATTTTGATATTTATATCAATAAGTAATCATTAGCTCAATTATTCAGCCTCTTTTCCCTGAAAACCTCTTTTCAAAAGCATATGAATTATATTAAGTTCCTAATTTTTCTTTAAAAAGTTCCTGATTTGCTGTAGGTGGCTGCAGGTCTAAAGTTATGGTAATTTACTAATTTAGCATGTATTAATTTAAAATTGGCAACATTTTGTTTTTTGTTATTTGTTGTGGCTTATCCAGTATTATTCTGTAACAATGGTTTTCTTTGATCTATATTATCATTCTTACAGATATAGGGCAGGATGAGAATTATATAGACGGCTATTACTAAATCATGAAACCTCTTATGGTCTAATTAGAAGGATCTGGCTAATTGGTCATCGCAGAGCGTAATATCCCAGGTCCCTCTTTATCAGGTCTTATAGAGTTGTTATGACTGAGGTGGAAACGGCTGATTATGTGTAGATTATATACCAGATAAACAATACAGAGAAGGGTATATAGAAAGAATTAGTTGGTAAAGGAAACGGCTCGTTGGAGAATACTTGACTATTCTTGTTGATTTGGACCAGAACAACAGTTTCCATTTCAGCGATTAATATATTTCCTGCTTCATTTTTCATAGGTGTTTGCTGGAGCTGAATTGAGTTATGTGATGATATTCCATCCAAACAAAAGGCATTCAATTTCTAGCTAATCCACATTCAATTTTGGTGCTCCGACATATCTTTTGTTGAGACCCAGAAGGGAATTAGCTCTGTGTTGTAGTATATGAGTTGATGGCTACTTGCACCAAGCAGACGATATACTCTAATGACAATCGCTGTGGGCTTTATTTTGTCAGATACAGGGTTAGGTTTAGGGTTCAGAGTAACAGACGTTGCAGTTAGTTTTAGTTCAAGTTTAGGTTTAGGGTTAGGGTTATTGTTAGGTATAGTGTTTGGTACATGGTTCAAGTTAAAAATTAAGTTGTAGAGCAATGATTGACGGAGCATGTGTGTAAATCTTACCTTTGCTCTTCAGTTGAAATGCCATTAAATGAACAGATTGACAATTTTCATCTTTTTTTTTTCCCTTCATTTTCTTTTCTGATCAATATGACATGATATATGCAAACTATAAATGAACTCTAACTGGAGCAGAAAGGGGCTTTGGCATCAATGCAAGGTAAACACAGGGTAAAAAGCAGAAAAAGTTCTGAAAATGGCCTGGGCTAGGGGATACCCCGCTGAGATAACCAGGGTAGCGGGACGACCCTTGGGGGTACTGTGGTCTGAAAGGTCAAATCCTCCCCCACACCAACGCTTCGGGTTCATTGCCGTTTGGTCCAATATCAATTTGTCCAATCCACAAGTTGTCTCACAGCATTATTTTTATATATGTAGAAACCCAGTTTGTCTGTTCTCCGTCAATTCAAATAATAATTTCATATTATTTTCATTGTACCAACTTGTCAATTCATTTAACAGGGGGGGGGGGGGGGGTTCAAGGAATTAGATATTTTAGAGCCACAAATGCAGTATACAAAATGAAAAGTATCCCAACTGGTGATTAGACCAAACGATAATTATGACATAGCAATAAATAATGAATGCAAGATGGATTATATGAAAGCTAATACCAAGATAATGATGAGTAAATTAAATAAACTGTCACTAAGAATGGATTGTGGGGAAAAGCTCCAATTGGCATAGGCCTACTTATGTGCTGCATAGAAACTTTAGGCCATTTCGAAATTCTGAATCTGAAATATAAAGCTCTTAAAGTTCTGTACATCGCTTTGTTAACCGTTTTGTGTTATTTTGGAAGATAAATTACAGGAGCAATATTTGTGGCTTCAGGAGTACAAACCTTCTTCTGTGAGACTTTTGCTAAATAGAGATAAACGGTTGCTTATCTCTCATGCTTGTAAATCTTGGATTGAGGAAACCTTATTAAAATAGCGAGTAGGTAATAGTTTAAAGATCACTTGTTATGTAATCACAGGTCAATATGTTATAGTCGTTTTTCTAATTACCCCTCAATAAAAAGACGAACCACTTAAAAGACCTCGCTGTGTGCTCCTTAAATATTTGAAGACTTATCTTCATTATCAGTCTTCCCTGTAATTTGAATAGCTTTGTTCACATGCAAGCCTCACTCAGGCTACTGAACTCAGATTTTAAATAATAATTCCACTAACGATTTGCTGAGTCAGTATATTCATGTATCACAAACATCCATGAAATTCTACTATGAAAAAGGCTTCCTTATCTCATGGTATAAACGACAAAGTAAGTAAATTGTCTGTATTTACTTCTGAAAAGATTGCATAATATGTTACAATCCTATAATTACACACTTCTTACATTTACATTCATCATCAATAGTGATCTGTCAGTTTATGACAGGTTCTAGTTCAGTGACCCATTCAAAATTCTATATCAAGTGTCTCTCCAAGTTTCTCTCCAAGTTCCTCGGTCTTGAGCCAACCGTTTCATCGTTTCATACCCTGTTGCTCCACATTTACATTACCAAAATAAAAAGAGGGAAGCTATTATTTAACATTTTTACAAAGTACATTCTACCAGGGCCCAGGACCCAAGTCCTAGACCAGAACCTAGGTCTGGCCTAGTTGACTCTAGACCAAGGTACCTGGTGTTAGTGTGCCCTGTCTAGTGTGGACATAGTATATACTTGATCTGGATTTGGAACTGATAACAGGTACTTAAGTATACATGTTAAAGACCTGAAAGGCTTTTATTCCATTGTTTTATTGTTTAGTGTTACCTTGACTTCTAATCTTTTCAATTTACAAAGGTACTTAATAGTGCAAGGTCTGAAGATAAAAACCCCTGAAGGAGTTACGAAACATCGCTCATAGATTAAGCTGTTGAAATGCTCAGATTTTCATTTTATTTCAATGAGTGCAAGACGAAAAGCTTCACTATATCTGTATTTGCTGCTATACTTTGATTTTGTAGTACCAATCATCTCTTTAATTTTAATTTTGTCACTTTTATTTGAAATATTCTTTACCTTATGAAATCAAAGTATGTGTGGTGCAGAGGCGGCGCTCCCGGGGGGGCAGGGGGGGCACAGTGCCCTCCCACTTTTCCAAGTACCCTAAAAGTGCCCCTTTTTGCATAGGAAAAGTGCCCCTTTTACCTTGACAAGTGCCCCTTTTTACAAAGGAAAAGTGCCCCTTTTATTTTGAAAAGTGCCCCTATTCATTTTGAAAAGTGCCTCTTCCCCTTTCCACCTCTGATAAGTGCCTCTTTTATTTTGACACGTACCCCTTTTCCTTTGAAAAGTTCCCATTTTCCTTTGCAATAAGTGTCCATTTTCCATTCTCATAAGTGCCTTTTTTAATCTCTAGTAAGTTCCCCTTTTTAGATACGAGAAGCGCCCCTTTTTCACTTTTGATAAGCGCCCCCTTCACCTCTGATAATTGCCCTATTAGAATCTGAGAGGTTCCCTTGTTTTTCCTTGACAAGTGCCCCTTTTCCTTTGTAAAAAGTGCCCCTTCCCCTTTTAAACTTGGATAAGCGCACCTTATATTTTCACATGTGCCCCATTTCCCTTTTAATAAGTGCCCATTTTGCTTATGATAAGTGCCCCCATTTAAAGAAGAGCCCTTTTCCCTTCTCATAAATGCCCCTTTTCCTTTTCATCTATGAAAATAGTTCCTTTTCATTCTCATAAGTGCCCCTTTTCATCCCTTGTAAATGACCCTATTCAATTCTGAGAGATACTCGTGTTACTTTGACAAGTACCCCTTCTCCTCCTGATAAGTGCTCCCTTCATCTCTTATAAATGCCCCTTTTATTTTGACACGTCCCCCTTTTCCTTCCCAATAAATGCTCTTTTTTTTCCTTATAAGTGTCCCTTCTCCTTCTCATAGTTACCCCTTTTCGTCTTTGATAAGTGCCCCGTTTATTTTAATATGTGCCTCTTTTTCCTTTTAATAAGAGCCACTTCCCCTTCTCATTACCCTTTTAACAATGATATGTGCCCAAATTCTTTTCTAATAAAGACCCTATCCCTTTTTCATAAATGCCCCTTTTCACTTCTTATAAATGCCCCCTATCAAAATCTAATGGGTGCCTCTTTTCCATCGACAAATGCCCAATTCCTTTTCATCCCTGGTGCATGCCTCTTTTTTTAGGTGTAAGAAGTGCCCCATTTTCACCTCTGATAATTAGCCTTTGTACTCTGACACGTGCTCCTTTTCTTTTCTAATCACTGTCTTAACCCTTTCGATAAGTGTCCCCTTTTCCTCTCATCATAAAACGAGCCCCTAATTTCAAGCGACTAAAAGCAATTTCCCCCAAGGCTCGCTCGTAGTTATAGATCTTATAATTATGTAACTTATCAAAGATCTTTTCAGTCTTCCGTTATGAGAATGTGCTTATATAACACCATCCGGATTGGGTCATTCCTCTTTATAAGATGTATTTTTTTTGCACTGCGACCTCATAAATCTTTAAAAAGAATTCTCGCTCGCTTTGCTCGCTTGCAAATGAATTTTTAGACCATCACACTCAACTGCAAAGATGATACGCAAAATCTTATATGATGTATAAATAAAAACAAATATTGAAATCATCCCCGATAATGTAATCACAATATAGGTGTATATACCAATGTCTAACAAATTGTATATTTTCCCTTTGAGATTTCCCTTTGAAGGTGCCCTTTTTTCCAGAAAGTGCCCTTTTTTGTTGGTGCCCCCCCACTTTGGAAGTCGCTCCGCCGCCTCTGGTGTGGTGCAAGTATGAATTCATAACAATTAAGGAATAAATTATCTTAACATATCAAACCACCATGCATTTTGCATTAACTTTCAACTTAAAGAAAACAAAAATTCTTTGAAAATTTTAAGTAATATTACTGTTGTTTATATCATTTTATTCCTTTTAACTTTTCAAAAAAATCTAGGGGTTTACCTGAAATCTTTAGGCTAGAAAAGCTTTTAGTCCTTCAGGAATCTTCTTCTTCTCTTGAAGTACAGGCGACCATGTTGTTGGTGTATCTTCGTACTTCTCTTTTATAGCAGTTTATTCTAATCAATTTTCACTTTTAAAAAATTGGTTTCAATCCAAGTATTTGCTGGACACCATACCCCTCAATGTTTACACCAGCTGTGATAACCATACCTTATTTTTTGTAAATATAATAAACAAAAATATTTGAATTGGGTGTACATCCGCACGCCTTGTAGATTCCTGCAATGAGCTGAATTTCATCACTGCTTCCAGCCGTGGCAGCTATGGAGATATGGCCTAGTAAAGCCAACAAAATCGTGGGAAAATGGTCCTTTTGATCTTTTTTCCAGAAAGTTTGGGGCGATAATTCCACTTTCCTTTTTTTTGATGTGGCCCACCTATCTCGAAGCCTGACTCCTTTCACTTCTGAAAATGAAAGTAAGATTGAAAGAAAAAAATACTCAATTTGAAGAGCTGATTTTAAGAGTTCATACATGTATTTCACAATTTTTCTGTTAAATACCGGATCAAATGTCATTTTCAGTATATTATTGATTGATATTGGCAAATTGTATAGCTTTTTATTATTTATTCAGCTTTCATAATATGTATAATTGTATCACTCATTTCTTAAAATGGAATGATTGTGATGAGTGCTAGTAAAGAATTTCAAATGGGAGGGGGGGGTACCCTTACATTCACCACCAATGCCACGCCCTTTTCCCCTGTTACCCTCTCGCCCCCTTGTTTCATCCAGAGGGGGAGCTCCCGCTATCCCCCGTTCCTCTATTAATGGACCATAACTGTTAGAATGTAATGAGAGCTCGTAGGAGTGGTATGTCACCCATGACTTGAGGGGCCCTTCGACATAATTTTCTTTACCTGCTCAACAGCCACGCCCTTTTCCTCTGTTACCCTCTCACCCCCTTGTTTCATCCAGAGGGGCGCACACACCCCCTATCATCCATTCCTCTAAATGGATCACAACTGTTAGAATGTTATGAGAGCTTGTAGGAGTGGTATGTCACCCACGACTTGAAGGGGCCCTTCGATGTAATTTCTTTTACCTGCTCCTCAACAGCCACGCCTTTTTCCCCTGTTACCCTCTCACCCCATTGTTTCATCCAGAGGGGTGCTCACTCCCCCTATCATCCATACCTCTAAATGGATCATAGCTGTGAGAATGTGATGAGAGCTTGTAGGAGTGGTATGTCACCCATGACTTGAGGGGCCCTTCGACATAATTTATTTTACCTGCTCCTCAACAGCCACGCCTTTTCCCCTGTTACCCTCTCACGCCTTTGTTTCATAGAGGGGTGCTCCCCTATCATCCATACCTCTAAATGGATCATAGCTGTTAGAATGTAATGAGAGCTCGTAGGAGTGGTATGTCACCCATGACTTGAGGGGCCCTTCGATATAATTTTCTTTACCTGCTCAACAGCCACGCCCTTTTCCCCTGTTACCCTCTCACCCCCTTGTTTCATCCAGAGGGGCGCTCCCCACCCCCTATCATCCATACCTCTAAATGGATCATAGCTGTGAGAATGTGATGAGAGCTTGTTGTAGAATGTCAAACAAGACTCTTGATAAAACAAAAAAGTGAAAGTATCCTCTTTCTGGCCCCTGAATGATAATGATTGATCTATCAAAGCAGGGGAGAGGCTAAGCTTGACACACTTCACATACACCCCAGTCACTCTGTTCTCATTAGACCATTATGTATCAAGTATTAGGCTAACTGTCATCCTCCTCTGTGAATGGTGGTGTTTATAAAATATGATGCAATTAGGGGCTAGGGGCAAACCAAACAGTATCAAGACAATAATAAAGACATATATATATCAAACATAAAGAGCTTTGTGATCCTATATTTCATTTAACATGAACATATATTCCCTTTATCCTAAGATTATATGCTACTTTGATTACTTAGAGTAAAGAAAAAATAAAGTACAGAGTTGACCTAATAAAATGATGTTGAATTTATGTTTCATATAATAAATGTTTCCAGATAGACTTTTGAGCAATTTAAATATGTTGTTTATAGCATCCATGCCTCTGTTTCAAGCAATATTTGAAATGAAGTTTAAAGAAAAAGCACAGACACTGTTCCTTGAAGGTATTAAATATGTTTAAGTTTGAATTAAAGTCTGTCTGTAGAACAGAATAGGCTACCTACCAATATTTGCCTTAGAGGATTCTGCTCAAACACTCTCTTCCTGGCCATGCCGGGGCTAGTGAGAACAGGGTATGCTGGGCAGTAAATATGAAATTATAGCTCCATTGACTGATGCCAACAATTGTAGCATTCCATAACAAATTGAGTTACATCCCAGCAGGGGTGCGCTCTTGGGTTCAGCTAACACCCCTCCAGCGGAATCCCTCCTTCCAGCCCCTCATGAGAATCTAGGCATCGCCTTACATGACAAGCCAAGTGAAATAACTGGCCTGGTTGGCTCAAATTGGTGGTGGAGGTGGTAGTAAGGGGGTGGAAGGGGATGGGTGTGGCATTTCTTAACCCCCTTTTTGCACTCTTGAAGGAACAAGATGTCACATATAGGCATAAAAATCACAGAAGTGGTGGTGACGGTGATGGTGGTGATGGTGATGATGGTGATGAGGATGATGAGGATGATGATGAGGATGATAATGATGATGACGATGATGATGATGATGATGTTGATGGTGATGGTGTTGGTAATGACTATGACATTTGAATAGAGGTAGAGAAAGGTGCATTTGGGGATTTTGATATGGGATTGTTATTTTTTCCTCCCTGAAAAAAAGAAATGCAGGGGAATTGATGTAAAATAAATAATGCCACAACATTTTATTGTTTCAATTCACTTATTTGAATATTTCAACCCACTCCTTCGCTGATTATGAGGTACTGGCATCTATAATAAATCAGCCTAGAACTGATATTATATAAAGTCACATCCCCTATCCCCAAAAAATGGAACGGATGCCACTACTACCTCTACTCAGATCACTTGTGAAAGTTTGCACAGTTTGAGTCCATGTTCTCACGCTTTCCTAGCTGTGACCTGGCACGCCTAATGTTATGGGACTCACCTAGCGAGCAATAGGAGTATCATGTGACGGATATCCATAAATACTATCACTTTAACCCTCTCATTACCTCAGTCTTCATGAAGATGTGCTTAAAAGATGATTGATGGTCTTAAATGCACTATTAAATCCCCATATTTTATACTGTAAAATGCATTTGCTTTCTCCAATTTCTTTGCTAACATTTTGAGGATCACTTTCTCCAAATTTATTGCTGGTGTTTTGAGGCTCATATTATTAAAAATATGGGTCTGTCACTCTATATTAAAGGTACTATGTCCCTTTTGCAGTCAACCTCAAATGCTGTAGAACTTTGCAGGAATTATGAATATGCCATGTATGTCCTATCTGTGAAATTTAAACGTTAGCAGTGTCCTCATATTCAAATTATGCAAGGAAACCTGTTTACTTGCTAGACTTCACTGTCAGACACTATTGAGTGACTGACTGGCTTTTTTTCTTCTTTGGTAATAACATACATGAAAAGAGTTGTAAAGGGTACATGAGCATTTGTCTACATCAATAACCCACTTCTTGTGATGGCCAAGATTAAACTGATTGAATCTTTGCGCAGCATAAAACGTATGACCATTCGGTACAATTGTCTGAAAATGTTTCTTGACTAAAATCGACCGATTAGCTTTTCCCGTTTGGAAATTATATATCACAACTACATATTCTGAGATTTTCATGGTCGCAGCTGCCATTTGTACGGTCCTAGGTGCTATTTGAAATTTATCAAAATTTTAATTCAATTTTTCTCGAAAGCAGAAGTGTTTTAGGGGCTAAATTTTCTAGAGTTTATATTACATCCACAGGGGCATCCAAATATACCAAAATTGTAAAGATTCACTATCCACCCAATTTTCAAAATTTCCTGAAACTTTGTATTACCTTTAAGAGTTTTTAGTATTCATAATTTCATATTTACTTCACCTCTAGGTTTTGGAATGGGGGACAGATAGAGGAGTGAGAGGGGCAAGAGGGGAGGATAGAGAAAGGAGGAGGAGAGAGAGAGAGAGAGAAAGAGAGGAGAGAGAAAGAGAGGTGAGAGAGAGAGTGAGAGACAGACAGACAGAGAGAGAGAGGGGGAGAGAGAGAGAAAGAGAGGAGAGAGACACAGAGAGAGAGGGGAGGGAGGGGATGGAAGCATGGACCTACTATGGTGGGAGGGAATCAGGGAGAGAAGGAGAGAGGAGAAAGAATGAAAGAGTGGGAGAGGTAGTAAGAGAATTGGTGGTAGAGAAAGATGAATAATGATAGTGCGAGGACTAGATGGAGAAAGAAAAAGAGGATGACAGCTAGTACTGACAGAGGAGTGGAGAGCTTGACAAAGATGAAGGGAACTGTTGCAAATTGTAGCCAACTGCCCCCATCTCATCTTACATACATGTAGCTTGATTCAAATCTATTCATTATACCCCATATATTCTTTTAACGGTTATGCTTTATTGAAAACCACTAATTAGCCATGGGTCTACAGGATATATACAATCAATCTAAAAATGGACATTTCATCCGACTAAGTCCAATTTAATTAAGGAACCTTGGTAATCTTGACCATAGCCTGTTCCCAATTAAGACAATCCTGATGCTTCTTCCTGCGTTCCCTATTAGAAACTGACCCATGACAGAAAAAAAAATCAAAATGAAATTGAAGACGAGAAAAATATGAAATGGATGCGACTTTGGAGTACCCCCTCGTTGGCCCTCTCATGCCCATCCATGTGCGGCAGACCGATCGTTTTCTGATTGGATGCTCGGTCTGCCTGATCGAGTGCATGATCATTATTAATGAAGTCCCACCAAGCCTGAGCCGGTTCAAAGTCGCTTCCCCCACAAGATCATGTCGAAGTAGATTTGCTTGCCTCGTGTCGGAGCTGTACTGATGTTTTGAATGGGATGAGACAGTTTTGTATCGTTACACTTTACTTGGGAGGTGCTGCACCATTAAGAGTTGTATTGTTTCATGTTTCACTTTGGTTTTACATGTGTTCTTTTTACACTCCTCCCATCTCTCTCACTCTCTCTCTCTCTCTCTCTCTCTCTCTTCTCCCTCCTTCCATCCTTTTCTCTCTTGCTGTTTCTCTTTCTCAACCCCCTCTCTCTCCCCCTCCCTCCCCTCCCTCCCCCTCCCTCCCCCTCTATAGAGCTATTGAAGCTCCATTCTTTCATTTTACTATTTCTTTAATTCATCCTTATGTGCATCCCAAGATAGCATTGTCTGTTGAGAGCCAGAAGGGCATTAATTTCATGTTAAATTATAAGATATGTAGGTATTGATCCACAATTTTGTAACAAAAGGGCACATTAGATTTTGGGAGGGTCTTTTTCTCCCCAAGAATCTTCTGATCACAAGCAGAAAAAGGGGGTACATCTAGGGGAGGGGGAGGCATGGGTCAGATGTGTCCCTCCCCCTAAATCCCCCAGTGGAGTTGAACCCTTTTTGTTCTCATTAGACGATGTAAAGCTGTGCTACCAACGTGAGTTTGTATCACATGTTACCTGCAGCTTTATTTTTATGCACTGAATTGTATTATTTTGAGAATAAGGTCAAAGCAGTCAAAATAGATTTATTAGATTTTTACTGCAGCATGTGTAAAAACACACTAAAGGTGTACTTGTTTCATTGTAGAACATTAAATATAGAACATCGAGTCTCAGCATAATTATAGGCACTTAGGCATACATGTACCTTGAATGTGTTTATGTCTGCTAGTTATTGACAAGAACATTAATGCATTTCCTTACATACCAGCAAGATATCAAGATATGATATCAGTTTCATATTAGAGATAGTTGTTAGCAGGTACAAGGCTGTTGGTCGCATGTTAACGGAGGATTTTATGCAGGTAGGTGGTTGAAAATTATTACTGTTAGGGTCAGCTGTGCATTTAAAAAAGTTTGTAAGGGTCATTGTATTCATAGTATTCCATTTTTATTCATCCATTCATTCATATCTGTCAATTTCATTTCAGTACTCGTATTGATGATTGTGATGATGATGATGATGAATCTGATGATGATGATGATGGTATTGATGATGATGATAATGATGGTATTGGTCATGATGATGAAGCTGATAATAATGATGGTATTGATGATGATGATAATAATAATGATGATTATAATGATAATGATGATGAATTGATGATGAATTATTGATGATAATAATGATGATGAATCTGATAATAATGATGATGGTGATGATGATTATGATTATGATTATGATGATGGTATTTATGATGATGATAATGATGATGATAATGTAATGATGACGATGATGGTATTGGTTATGATGATGATAATTATGATGGTATTGATAATGATGATGATGATGATGATGATGATGATGATGATGATGATGATGATGCTCACAATATTCTCTTTTCCTTCATTAAATTAGCAATCATAAACTTAAAAGTCAATATTCAAATTGATGTACAATAAACAGTAAAGCCCGCTTGTGACGCCATCTTTAGTATAAATAGAAAATATGTTTATTTTTGGTCAGATGAAAAGATTTGATGGTACCCATGCAAGCTGTGTATGGTTCAGCAGCATCTAGTTAACTGCATGGTTCATAACAATATAAACAAATTCAAGGAAAAGTAACAACATCTGTAATTCTGTCATTCTGTATTTCAAAGATATCGTATCGTTGGAGTTGCAGGTGCCATCAAATGCATAAAATTCTTCTTATTTTATTTTTAATCTGATTAATTAAGACTACCGGTATTATTGATTAGTTCTGCTTTAAGAAATTACATAATCAACAAGATGATATAGGTAGGGTGCATAGAGATATCTCTCTCTCTATCTCTCTCTCTCTCTCTCATTCACATGTAGGCTTACATTTTCATTTTCACTCAGTCAGTGCCATCAAAACGGCTCTAATGAGGCCGAGTAAAGTTGTTTTTGCGGTGTTCCACAAATATTTCAGGGATGTCAGTTACAACCGCAACCCACCTCCCTTCTTTCTGTCTTTGGTCACGGACAGATAGAGCTACATCAATTATGACACCCCCATAACCATTGTACATAGACAATTCCTGCGTCCCAGCTTTGGAGAGTTGAGCTTTAATCACTGCGCTCTATTGCCCCCGTAAATGAACTATGAAGTGCAAAACAGGTCTGGCTGTATTTTGAGAAAGCATTTCCATGTTATATTATTCAGAAAAGGAAAGCAAACTTCTCTCTTTTCAGAGGAAGATTAACGAAGTCGGGCAAATATTTTGACATTTTAGTAATAAAAAAAATTTTGTTCCGAGATTAGTCGAGATTGGACAGGTTGGATTACATTTTATATAACTATGACAATGCAAGCTGGAAAGTACGAAATAAATGAGAAATTCAATTACAAGGGTCATTACACTTTCAGAATTTCAAGGTATTCAACTGGTACCCAGTGTTCAAGCAAGTGTATAATTCGCCTTCTTACATTTCAAGTGAGAATCAAGCAGCTCGTTTTCACCCAGAGTTACTAGGAAACTTGATATCACATGTCGGATAATGTTTATGTTTTTGATGTTTTTTGTTAAGATAACACTGAAGTATTATTATTATATTACATTGTAGCGCCTTGAGTGGTATTATATCACTAAGTACGCAGTAGAAATACTTATTACTATCATATATTTATGTTACTATTATTATGATGCTTATTATGATTACCGGTATGATTATTATTATTAATATTATTATGATAAATTTACACAAATGAGGTATAACTCCTTGCTTCCACAGGTATGAATACGACTGTGGTTATTTTACAAGCAGACATCACATCGTTAAATAATATTATTCTTTTTTTATCTTGCCATTACTCTTTTAAAGTTTGGTCTTTGTACTTTTTGCCAAGGATACATATTGTTCTGGGAATGAATAAAACAAGCACAATAAAATACTGACTCAAGGGAATTTGTCTATTGTCCATTCATGAAATTAAAGCTGCTCATTGTAAGCAAGAAATAAGTACACAAAATAAAATTATATTATATGAAATTAAATGCCCTGAGGTTATTATTAGTAAAGTAATTGTAAAGAGTGATTCTACTGGTAGTTATACAAGAGAGGGGGTCAAAAAGTGAAGGATTAACCTTGTTATGTCTTCATAATTTCATTTTAATACCTATACATTGGAATACAATTAAATCTTCAATTCAATTCAATTTATTTATTCAACCATAAAAAGATACATGTACAATAATAATTCATGAAAATATAAAAACATGGGGTTAGGAGCCCCTAAGGAAGTTTGAAAACAAACTTGTGATTGGGGCACCAACCATGACACATATATCGAGAAAATTAACAAAAACAACAATAACAGGAAAACAAAAAATATATACAAGAAAAAAGATTATAAAGACCTACATGTATATGAGGATAGGACATTTACAGCAAAGCACCAGCAAAGGATGCACACAGGACACGACGTCAAGCGACACTGTGTCACTATATGCGCCCCCCGCTGGTGCTTTGCAGTATTACAAAACATTTATATACAAAATATTTAAAAAAAATAAAAATTAACAAAAAAAAAAAAAAAAGAACAAGGGGAGCAAGTTATTCATTATTTAATTGAGCGTGGTTTTTGTACTGCAAGAACATTTCATTTTTCAAGAGTTTTTTAAATTTATCAAGAGTTTTACTTAGTTTAATATCATTGTCTAGGTCATTCCATAACTTAATTCCATTACAGCGTAAGGAATTTTGACTAATTGTAGTTTTGGGAAGAAATTGATGAAGATCTGTGTGTTGACGGGTGAAATATGAGTGATAGGAGGCATTTGTGCTAAAAAGATCATTAAAAATATCTGGCAAGGCATTCGTATGATAATGATACATAAAAATATAAGTATACATAAGTACAAGGTCAGAGACCTTTAATGTTTTACATTCAACAAATAAATTGCTTGTATGGTAATTAAATGGTACATTACAAACTGTTCTTATTGCTTTTTTCTGAGTAATAAAAAGTCTACTTAAGTGTGTTTTAAATGTATTCCCCCAAATCATACAACAGTAAGTGAGATGAGGCAAAATCAATGTGTTATATAATGAAATCATAATATGTCTAGGTAAAGTAAATTTAAGTCTGCGGAGGACACCAGTAGTTCTACATAGGCGAGTGCATAGATCATCAATATGTGGTTTCCAGGATAAAAATTCGTTTATTTTGATACCTAAAAATGTAATATTTGATACTTGGGTAATAATTTTGCCATCCATAGTGACTTGTGGGATATCATTACTAGCTTTTTTATTTTTTGTTTTAAAAAGAACATATTTAGTTTTTTCAAAATTTAAAGACAATTTATTGCATTGCAACCAGGTAACAACATTGTGGAGTTCCTTATTTAACAGGTGAATTAATGTGCTGATTTTTGAGTTAGAAAGAGTAATACTGGTGTCATCCGCAGATCGCAAGTACTATTGATGATAACCTTTGCAAAAAAATTATAATATTTGAAAGCATAGTTCAGAGAACTCAGAAAGACTTTTCAGAATTAAAAGTTGTTTCCTATGAAACTCATAATTTTCTCATTATGCACACATTACATAAAGAGCAAGCACATTTGATTGTTTTTCATATTTCTTAGTTTGCCTGAATTTTCTCAAATATTCATCTTTTACAAATTGAGATTTCGAAGCTAAATAAAAAAATTAGTAAATGTTTCATGAGAGAAATTGGCTTGAGGCAAATATCTTTACAGATTTTCACCAATTGTGTGGTGCATAAAGCCTCTGCAGTTTTGTCAGTTTATTAAACTTGCAATGAAAAACAAAGGAATGGAACTTGTTGAATATGAGTTATTTTTATATTTTGATTTATAAATGAATCACAAAGTGAATACCTGAAAGGAACTCCAAGCCAAAACTATTGGCCTCCATGGTATTTTGTAAAAATTTATGCATATACACAGCTGTACATGATAATTTAAATCCCTGGCCTGAATGTAAAATCATTTTTGCCTCATAATTTGTTTGATATACCACCAGAGATACAATATTACAAATCCTTTGTTAATATCTTGATATTCATCATCCAAACATGAGAAATTAGATGACTAATTTGTTGGCCTAGTCAAAACCATTTATAAGCTTTTAATTACATGCTCTAACAATATTATCGGCAGTAACCTTGTTCAGTGAGAGAATTCTCACCAGTCTCATACATTGCTAATGAATGAGACTGGTAGATGAATCATTATATATTAATTGATTGGTGGGAACTGATGCTGGTTTTGGACTCATTAACAGAGAATTGGGTGATTAACCATGACTATGAAGGAGTAATGATTTAAGGACAGATGGTCTAGGTCTTTGTTTGGTCTCAAAGCTTAGACTGTACAGTGGATCCTCGTTATAAAGGTTCAAGGTTTCAAGGTTTCTTTATTTTGTCCACATAATAAAACATAATCAAATGAATCTGCAATATATACAAATTCAATAACATCATATTAACCAAAGATACAACAAATGATTATACAATTATTCAAATAAATCATTTAAGATTGGCACAGTGGTGAAAGATAGTGGAGGAGTCTATTAAAAAAAGCATGGCTTGTATTTTATAGACCTCTTGAGAATTAAAAAAAGTTACAAGTGCTCTGTAATATAATTAGAAAATATATGTATAAACATGCTCTGATATAGCGAAGTATTTGTTATAACAAGGTGATTTTGCTGGTCTCAAGGACCTTGTTATAAAGAGGTTCCACTGTATATTTAAGCTTTAATTAGCTTAGATCTACCTACAAACTACAAAATGGAGGATGCAGTCCAAATTTGAAGAATAATATTATAGAAATACAGTCAAACCTGTCTATTGCGTCCATCCACTGGTAACATAGAATGTGTAAATGGAAGACAGGAGGTCTTTCTAGACAGGTTCTACTTCACACATTTCTTTCTCAAGGGAGAAGAAATAAATGGCCTCTATAGAGAGGTGGCCACTAATACAGGTTTGACTGTATAAAGCCTATATTGAAACCTTGTTGTTATGATAATCCAATATAGAGAATGAACCATACATAGAATTACAATGCTGTTTATGATTATCAATTACAATTCCCTGTTGTATTGACCATAACAATCTTTTTTTTAAATTACATATTATTTCTTTGTCATGTCTTTCTATTTCACTAGGTGATGCATTATGGTATTCAAATTCCCTTAAGTTGATTGTGTTTCTTGTTGCAAATTATCTTTTGTGGTAGATTGTTGAGGGCAAAGCAAATCATTTGTTATATTCATCAGTGTTATTTCAGACTATTGAAAATTCTCTGCAAATCAATAAAAACAAAAACTACTTTCCATGTGGTATATGCGTGTCTATGGTGTTGTAAGACCAGATGGCATCTAATTACCCAACTGATTATCTACTTCGAAGGTTAAGCTCTGGTTCAATGGCGGGCACGTTCATTGATTGTTTCATTCAAACAACTCCAAATCTGCAATATAGCCCAAGCGGTAATGGAATAACATGAGTATCGTGTCTCTAATTAGTGGAATTAAATCATTGATTTTTCACAGAGGATGCAAGGGGAAAGGAGAAAGGGGGGTTAGTCTGGAAGCCCAGACTCTATTGAAATTGATGTTATCATCTCTCATTTGTTCATAGAGCACTTTTTTTTTTTTTTAATTCAGTCTCCTATTTAAAGAATCCTATTTAATGAACAGTATGGACACATTGTTTTATGAACAATTTCAAAGAAAACGGACTGTCTAATATCATACAATCAAACCTGTATAGAAAGACCACCTGCCTATAAAAACACATTTTTTGTTTCCCTTGAATAAGGTTTCTCATTGAAACCTGTGCTAAAGGAACCTGTACATAAAGACCACCTGTCTATAAAGACCACATTTTTTGTTTCCCTTGAATATGGTTTGTTATTGAAACCTGTACTAAACCTGTACTAAAGGAACCTGTACATAAAGACCACCTGCTCATATTTCCCTTGAGCGGTCTTCATATACAGGTTTCATTGCATAATGTTTGTCACTGTTATTTTACCTTGAATATAAAGACCACTTTTAAAGTTTCCCTTGAGCGGTCTTTATATACAGGTCTCTGTAGAAAGTTTGTTTCTGTTATTTTGACTTGACCTTGGGAAACGAGCTCCCTGCACTTTGAATCGTTTTTGACATCCTTTTCCTGAGGTTCCTGAGCCAATGATTTCCTGTCTGGTGTCTGCCAAGTGCAATAAAAAAATTATAAAGAGATAATTCTTGACATTATTTGAGGAGACGCGATGGCTCAGTGGTAGAGCAGTGGTCTCGTATCTGGGAGGTCCCGGGTTCGGAACCAAGTCGATGTGCTTATGCCTTTTGGTAAGGCATTTATCCTCATTACCAAGTCCCTCAGAAAGGACTTGATGCTGTGGGTCCCCTGGTTGCTTACCTACAAGCATACTTATGCTTTCTTAGCAGTCAGTTAATACAAACAAACAAAACAATCTGTTTAGATCTACAAGGATGTAAGATTTCTCTCAAAGTATATGAGTTAATTACAAACGGATGATGTATTGTTTGATCCAGAGCTATATGCCTTAGTTTGTACTGGTTATTTTTTACTGAAAACATTTCAACCTTTGTGCTGTTTTGTTATTTGTTGTTGTTTTTGCTCGTTTGTTTTGTTTGTTTTTTCTAGAAAGAAATTGAGATATATCTGTTCTTGTAACTTTAAAGAATCGTTTACTCCCCAAATTAGATGAATTTTCATATACAATTCTTTATATTGCCCCATGCATTTCTTTGCAGATCTTGCTCAAGTCTAGGTCTTGACTATCAGGATAAATTATGAATATTCATGTCTTAATAGCACTTAATAGAATATTGTTTTGATTCCTCAGTACCATTTGCTACATGAATGCAAGGAAGTTATTTCATGTAATTTTATATGGCAGCCTAATTGATTAACTAAAAAGGTTGATTGTGCAATAATGAAGGGCACACAATTTTCCTGATAATTAAAAATGTACAGGTAACTTTAACGACTATTTAAGCAGAAATGCTAGCTTATCAAGCATTAGTGCCTCATTAATGAAATAAAATGAATGAGGAAATTAACTCATGATCCGGATGACAGTTTTTGACTACTTTCGATTGCTACAGTCGCGAGATTTAATGAAATGGTGATGACAGGGCTTCATTAAAACTACCCTGTAAATATTGGCCCCATTCGGACAAGTAAGTTATATGTTTTAGGGTAAAGGCTTTAGTTTCAGTTTCAGTTTATTATATCAAATTTTTACATATATTTGACATTTTGCAATGATTTCGCAAAGTTAATGGTACATAAGTAACCTTGGATTCTATTACCAGATAAAAAAACAGAAAGTGAGTACCTCATAAAAAGGTTTGAATGCATTAGATTAAAGGACTGAACTTAAAAGGAGTGTGAAATATGGAGGGGTTGTGGTCAAAGTTATAATATGAATGCAGGGCTCTCAGGGAGAACAGTATGAATACTGATGAGGCTACCCTGGGTAAACAAGACATATTATTATTATTATAATTATTAAAGTTTAGGATAAGTTAATACACTTTTCTTGCCTGAACATTATAGAACAAAACAGTAGATAGTGAAATGGAGGTCTGAGCTTTATTTCAATCAAAAACTCCGTCAAAAATCAGGGTTCATGCATGTCCTGGATAAACATGATATGGTAAAGATAACTGTGTCAATATAGATAGGGCTCAGCATCCTTGGGGCTTGAGATCTGCCTGAAATTCTCCCATTACCTGATATGATGCCTATAACCCTGGAGGCTTGGACCCAAAGCTATACCTAACGTGAAACCCAATGGCAACCCTAACCGTAACTCTGAAATATTTGACAAGATAAAACTTTTTTTTTTTTGCTGGAGCATTTTTTCAATCACCAACCACTGACCATCGTTTGCTATTTGGTTGTCATATGCTTTTCATTTTTTTCAATATGACATTTGTTTATTCAGTCAAATCTGCGTTAGTGACCACCTTTATAGAAAGACCACCTGTCTACAAAGACCACATTTTTTGTTTCCCTTGAAAATGGTTTCTAATTGAAACATGGACTAAAGGAACCTGTACATAAAGACCACCTGCCTATAAAGACCACTTTTCTTGTCTCCCTTGGGCGGTCGCTAAAGACAGGTTTGACTGTACAATGTTTCATCTGGTCTAAAAGGGGCTATAGGATGGACGGAGCATAAAGACAGATTGATGGAGAAGGAGGTGGATCATATCTCATACCAAACTAATTATCTGATTAGATTGTCTAGCTTATAATGACCTGCTTCTCAATCAGGTTCCGTGGAGCCAGGCCAGGGGAGCTCATATAAATCCTCTCCTGGTTTTGATGATGGATTTTAACCGGACACACGTTCTGAGCCACCGACTTACAGATGATTGCATTGACATCTACAGAATTCATCCTATTTCCATAAATCTGAAGATAATAATATGAAAAAAATGGCAGCAATATTGCTTGGTAATTTGCTACCCTATCTCTGTCCAGGTGCCCTTCCAATTAAAGACACCTTTCAACTTTTGTTAAATTAATGTTGAAAATTGATAATGGGAAGTAAAATAATATCTATGCTGACAATGGTAGTGAATTCAATTCAATTTCAATTTCAATTTCAATTTATTTTTGTTTCCACAAAACATTACAAATCAATTATAAACATTTACAACAATTTAGGAATCATATTGGAAACAGAGGGGTCCACTTAAAAGCAATGCTTGTACAATTGTGGACCCCTCAAATGATACTTAGGATAAATGAAGAAAAAGGAACTACAAAATAGGGGGAAAGGGGGGGGGGGATGCCAACAGAGACGAGAATGGGAATTACCTTGAGATTTATCCTTCACTTATATACAGTGACATCCTTGATTTTAAAGTTTATTGACTACCCCATGAATATCATTTTCATCTTTATTGAAAATGGACATTCTTTTTGCCTTTACTGTTGAGATTATTTATGTTTGCACATTCCAAAAGGTGAAGGACAAAGCTACCTATAGGAATTGCCTTGTTTTTAAAGGTTATGGAATCTTATTCATATTTTTACAAGAGATCTGGTTTCATACAAGTTGTCATATAAAAACAGACATGTTGCTTCTATAACAAATGGAATTAGAAAAATTAAAAATAAATAATTTTTATGTACACATTTTTAACAGGAATTGATAGTCTGTAAATAGATCCCTCATTATATTTTCTTTCCTCTTTTTTGTTTTGTTGATGGTGCCAATACTGTGATATCCTGAAAAACAATATGCCATACACAAATGTTTGAAAAGGATATTTGATTGTATGGTTTCTAATGGTACTTGTTTAAGTGCATTTTGAGGAGTGTGAAGTGAATAGTATAACAAAATGTCAATTTTGTTTATTTTCAGAGAAATTTGAGCCAGCCTGAATGATTTTGTTATGTTCTATGAACATCAAGGAATTAATTATTGAAGAAAACATATGATCTCTCAGCATCCTTGTTATGAAGAGGGTTGTTTATGCCTTTTCAGACATTCATTAAGGGTTTAAAAACACTTATGATGTTGTGTTACATGAATATTGAATTTAAAACCATATACATCTTAGTTTGTGATGATAGCTTCAGAAAAATTGTAATTATGACAATAAGTTTATGTATATTCATTTAAAAAATTGATTAAATCTAATTCAATCCATTGATTATTCAATAATGTAGGATTGTGGTTTAGAAGTTAAACTGTAGGTAAAACTTTGTTTAAATTTGATAGAGAGCAATATTTTATTTGATTTATTTACCAACAGCAATACATATACTTATCATACAATGAATTTACATATACAAGAAGAGAAACTATTGGTTGGTAAAAGGGGCCAGATAATAATAGCACATACGCTAGTCGAGCCTAAACAGCTAAACAAAGTATTTTGGTACAAATCAGTTTAGAAAACGTAACAAAACAAAAAATAATGTAAATGTTCTAGAAACAAATATGCAGCTTATTGTGTCACTTCAAAAGAAAAGAACCCTTAGTTCTCGACACTTGCTAACATTTATTGGCATCTGAAGTATTGATCCATTCTTCATCCCATATCCTGATGAAATGTTTTATTTATAAGTGATATTCATTAACATACATTATTTTGTAAAGCAATCTTGTTAGGATCACAACTGACTACATGACTAGCAGTTGTGATGCTATTGGTGTTGTTGTTGTTGCTGGTGCTGCTTCAATTGTTATTCTTGTTATTGTTAGTAATACTAGTAGAAGTGACTATGGTGGTATAGTTGTTATGTAGCAAATCATATTAAATACCAGTTTTGAAGAAGAAAATTGAATGCCTTTTTCAATTCAATTCAATTTATTATTTCATAAAAAATCACATACAATATATATACATTGAGAATTGTACTGGATCATTAGCACCCGATAAAGCCGATGGCTTGAGGGAAGTGGGTGGACCCATAACATAAAACAAAATGTGGAAAATACAAAAACATTAAAATTCACAATAAAACAAATACGAGGGCATATTTCTGTTAGACAAAATAAATCAAACTGTCGACAATTGTTCCATTTAACTGACGTATGACAGAGGATACATACAAAGAATAATGACATCTGAGTTCTTTGCATCTGTTTGAAAATATAGAGAATAGTCAGAAAACCCCTCGAGGATGAAGAAATTATAAGCATGGCCCATTACTGTCTACATTAAACATGACAAGTGACAGAGCCAGTGGCGCCATATAATTCTTTGGTATTAAAGGTAAAGACTAGTATTGGAAACGCCCCAATTTCAAAAAAATGAAATGGAAGCTCTTATTACCAATCATGTGAAAGAGTATGTTTTGACTAATACATGATGATAACAAATTTGCTGGGAAACCGCCTACTAATTGATATATTTGGTAAATTAGTTTATGGTGTGTGAGAGATAAACGCGCGTGTCGTGCACGTGTGCGTAGTCCCATATACATCTTTCTGTGTACAATGCTTGTAACTTTACGAAGACTGGGCCAAATTTCTTATCATTTGGTGATTCCAGAACCTTGCAGTACACACCAATACTTATATGCTAGATGATCAACCTTTTCTGATCGATTCCACAACGTTTCTTTCACAATGCAATCGCATGACCATAACTGGTCTTTATCTTTAATCTAAGAGTGGGCTTGGAATGGCCACTCATGGGACTCATTCATGTATACAGTAATATTTTCATAAATTTTTATACCCACGCAATTGATTTCATGACATGTCTAACGAGAATCGTAAAATTATCGTTTATCGTTCTTTTCCTTGAATGCAAAATAACAAGAATTTTTCATTCAGATGGAATGGTGAAGAGGGCAATTCAAAATAAACGAGGCATTTTTCCCAGAAACATATTTGAAGTGGTAACAAACATTCTTTATGTATACCCTCACAACTAATCTTTTCAAAATTCCTTTCCAGTAGATCTACTTGTATTTACTACCTTGTCTTAATTTTGTGTATTTTCATGTTTTTACTTTTCTGTTGGACCTTGAGCACAATAGTCATGGAGAGGTGGCTTTTTTTAGTTTTTACTCTTTACACATACCCATAGCTGCCAGCCATTCCTATTTTTTGGTCTTCAAGCTACTATTTTGAACCCTAGATTACTCTCTTTTAATAAAATATTCTGTATGAAAAGTATACAAATGAGACTGTATTACTAATTCTGCATGGAGAGATTCCTAATTTTTGACAAACTTTCTTTTTTACATTGTCAGTTTATCTTGTGTGTTGGAACCCAGAACCTTTCAGTTCCAAGACCATTTTCTCTGTCCACTAAGCCATCACTGCCTCCTTAAATACAGCTAAACCACAAGAATGTCAAGTATTTTAGGAAATACTACACTAATCACAAAATGCCCTTGACAGTGTTCTTTCAAGGGCCCCCTCCCTCCCCCTTTCTCTCTTTTCTTTTTGAATCTAAAGTGCCCCAATAATGGCTTTAGTGATAGATTAAGTGGTTAACCACAGTATTGGTTTAGCCCAGCTAAGCTTTTTGGATTGTGTCAGCTTGAAGGAGATAATCTCCTGCTTAAAGCTAGGGTTACTCATTTTAAGAAGACCCAAATAAAACACAAATCGTGAGAAAAAGAATGTCTGATATTCAGAGGGGTATGGTTACAGATATTTTTCTACTGGGTACTTCTTTGGAAATTCAATATTTTGTGTGAATTTTTTGAATTTCAGCCCTCAACTTTCCTGTAGATATGTGCAAGCATCACAAAGAATTTTTAGTTTCTCAATCTCTATTAACTTTCAATAGATGAGAGACTATTGTGAAAATTAGTCGTAAATGGAGAAAGTCTTACACCCATATCATATGACATTATGACAAAAACATTAAAATTTACAAATTTTGCGTTAATTTTGTTTTTAGATTGGCCTTAGATTGGTCCTTTTCAGATGATAGGGTTCATGTTTATTGTGTACCTGACTTTACCTTTAAGATAACTGTTTATGGTCCGAAGCTTTTAGCTGACCTAAAGAGGACATGGTCCAAAGAAAAGGTATATTACCAAAAATAAACATCATTTGAAGTTCAAACAAGCAGATACTGTTGACTAAAAGCAAAACAAATATTGTGATCTTCTCAAATAGTCTGAACTTTAGACTTTTCCATTTTCCATTCTGTGTATGCTTTAACTTTTCTTTTCAAATTTGTTGCCTGTGTTTCCTAGCTTCCATCTAAAATGGAGGTCCTTGCAGCGTAGATTTCAGGTATTACTTGAGAAGCAGCACGTTATTGAAAGAATGAAAAGGCTTTTGACCTGAGATTTAGGCTACAGGGGGTTGTATTTATAACCAGCTCCTGCACTTTACAGAAGTTGACTTTAAAAAATAATAAAAAAGAGTTGAGTGTATAAGAAGTATATTTAAACTGGCCAATTCTCATTATAGAATGTAAATATAACCCCATTCGCATTTGTGGAACTATCTGAAGTTGTCAAACTCCTCTCGTCATACCTTGTTTTAGTGACTTGTAGAGTCAAGCCAAAACCTGTGACTAGATCATCAGCTGAGAGCCAGATGGGCATTAATTCTATGTACCGTAAACGTGTGACTTGGTTCCCTTCTGGCCCTTTTCGGGTTTTACACACATTTATTCATCTAGTTTGGAAAAGGAAAAATCAATTTGCATTACATCATTAATGCAGAATAACCAGAGTATTTTTCACTATTCTATTTTCTTGTTTGTTAAGTGGGTGAAAGACAAGAGTTACTTATATACAGTAGTGCACCATGTGAGAGAGAGAGGGAGGATTGAGGAGTCCTGAAAAGGAGTTACTAAATTACTTTATGTAGTCTCTAGATGGGCATGAAATATTTGATTATACAAAGTTCAAAGCAACTTCTTCTTTCTAATGACAAGGCACAGTATCTGTTGCCTACATAGTTAAATGAATGATTGTACAGTTACTTCTTTGCATTTACCGTTAGGTGAGTTTTCACATAGAAAGTTAAGAGGATAAACTTCTCTGTCTGAAAGAGGGCCTATCAGAAGCACTTGAAGTTATTCAAAGCTCAGCTGCAAACAGATAGCTACTATTCTAAGTGTAACGGAGAGCATTAAGATGCAAAGACTTGCGAAAAAGGCTTTAAAAGGTACTCAGAGGGATTTTAAAGAATTGTTATAGTATCAGCAGCTTCTTTTATCTTGATTTCTTCTGTGAAAAGAAGTGGGTCCTTTGTAGTTGGTCATCAATTGAAGACATTTTCAGGACTCATAATATGTCCTCTTTTGCAATTTTAAATTGGGTTTGTTTGTTGTAGGGGAGTTTTAGGAGTGTTTAGCTTGTATTATTTAACACCTTCTCATGACAAAGAGGAGTAATGTAAAGGATCCACTTATCTACACTCCAGATAAGGTGTGAAAACCCCAAAAAAAAGTTAGCCATGGACTTTTCAGTCAAAAAGCTGCTTAAGTTTAAGGATGATCGAGAGTTTATTATCCTAAAATTTTTGGTTTTGGGGGGACATGGAGGAGATTTTTTTTTTTTTTTTTTGGGGGGGGGGGGGGTGTTTACAGCATGTTTGTCTACCTGTATATAGATACTTGGTGAATGAGGGTGTTCGGCTGTGTTTCCTTAGAAATGAATTATTTTTGTTATTTGCGTGAGAAATAAAGCTATTTATAATGAGTGGATATGTATGCGCATACATTTCTAAATCTATTACGATTGTCTAATACCATGGAGCTTTTGGTGGCTTCATTGTTTGTATTACCAGGCATTATACACTCTATTCGGTATTCTTTGAGAAAAGAGGAGAAAAGGAAAAATACAGCAGTATAGTAGAGGAAGATGATGAATTATTTATGGTGTGTTTATTTTGAGAATGACTTTGAGAATGTATTCTTACTAGTTGACCTTTGCTTTTCAAAAGACATTTTAAAAATAGAGACAAAATATTCATTCTGATGTTATTTGAAAGGGTGTAGCATCTTCAGTTGACATTTGTGTTCCAAGAGACATCAATTGATTTTTTTTGTTTTTTAATGCAAAGAAGAGAATAAGAGATGAATGCATATTTTATCAAAGAATCAATTCAATATTGCACTGTACGAGAAGTTCATTGACTGATGATTTAGAGTTATTATTACTTTACTTTTTTTTTCATGAGCAGTGAATAATAAGCATTGGTTTACATCAGATTGGTTTAACATTGTCATTAAATCTAGATCAAAGTATCAATTCACCATGAAGCTTGATTGTTTCTTAAAAATGCATTTTCATGAGCTGTCATAGGAATGTTGGATCAAAGCGTAATTTAGAATAAAAAAAGACCATAGGCCCATTCACACATCCCAAACACCATTTTGAAAAATCTTAATTATTTTGAACTCCCATTTACACTACTGAAAAATTCAATAAAAAGCCATTGGTGATTGCTCATTCCTATTTTTGTTATAGTAATGACTTGTCGCAACTCTGTGTGCAATCTTACAGAAGTAAAGTGAGTCACGTGACAAAAAAAAACCCAGAATCGTAACAAAGCTTTGAGAGCGGGCATTTACACTGCAAAAATCTGTGAAATTTCATCAGGTGTTCAAAAAACCATACTCCAGCGATGAATTGTTTTCAATTTGTTTATCAGCGAAACAACAGAATGTGAGAAAATTGATGATTCTTGTGTGCAGTGTAAATGCAGCTAATTTTCTTCAGTCTGACTCAGGCTTTTCAGACATGGCCGATGACTTCATCTTAAAAGTGCAGAATACGCTTCACGTGTCGTGCGTTCTAGATTCTGACCGGAGTTCATTCATTCCAAGCCGTCTTGGGCCGAAAATAGAACGGCTCCGGGGGAAGTGCAACACCTGGTCTGGCATTCAAAGAAGAGAGACAAGAGGATAAGACGGAAGATTTTGTTATCTTTAGAATTATTCAAGAGAAGAAAGCAGGTGTATGATGGGATGTATGCCTGGTGAAATGGCGGAGGAAGCTAAGGCTGTAGTGGCTCACAGACGTGAAACACTCTCACGCAACAGATTGTGTAGCTTATCAGAGGCACACAGAAAATGCTAATTATGTATAAACAAGGAAATATCACAAGAAAGGGCTTTATATGGTATATTCTTTCCTAAGAGCTAGAAGAATGCTAGATTCATGCAAAATCATAAGATTAAATGCCCTTCTGTCTCTCAACAGATCATAGGATTGTAGTAATGATGCGCTTCAATGTCCATCTTGTATTGTTTTTGTATAGAAATCTATTGTGACAATTTTTAAAGCTTCTTTAGACTTGGGAAGAGATCATTACTGTGTACATTTTTGAAGGAGGAAAATTATTTTGAGGAAAATTACTTTATGAAAAAAATAATAAGCATAACGACCTTTCAGATTTAAAGGGATAGTTGATTTCTGTTTTCAGACGGCACATGCCTTCAAAATGCATGGTTATTGCTCTTATTCTTGTAGAGAAAGATTTTTTTTAAATCAAGGAATCACCCCCCCCCCCCCCCCCCCATACACACACACAAACAATGGGGATACAATACAAGCTAACTGTTTTTATTCATTATTACTACTTTTGAATCTTTGGTGGCCTTCACAATGAAAGTCAAAACTTGAAAACCCTTCAAACATTCAAGAGACCAGTGATTCAGAGATTTATCCTCTTAATGAGCTTAGAAGCCCACTCCAATCCAATTAGAATTAATTTGAATAGATACAATAATCTTAGGGGAAGTCACCAGGATTACCTCTAGACCTCTGTTCACCTAATGTCACCTAATGAGGCTCAAGAAGATTCCTCCATCGATTGTATCGATAAGGAACAATAGTGTTTAAGGACTTAAATCTGATTTACAGGTTCGGAGTCCATGGGCTACTTGGAAGTCTTTCAGGAAATCAAAGACATCGAGGAGCCCTTGAACTGATCTTGGAGGATTTAGGCATAGTTTGCAAGACTTAGGGTGTGTCCATGCCACTTTTTATTTTAATTATTAAGTCAAGAAGCTCTGAAATCAACCTTTGCTGTGCGGATGTTTTCAAGAGTGGCTTGTGCATCCATACCATTTTTTGTTGTTCTTACAATGGCGAGGTCACAATCATCTTTTTCCATTATCATGTATGTTGAAGGATAGACATATAGTGCATCCATCCCAGTTTTTATAATTTTTTAGATCAAATCAATTACTTCCTCTATCAATTGTATAGCTGATGAACAATGGTGTTTAAGTAGATTAATCTGATTTATAGTGTTGGAGTCCAAAAACTACTTGGAAGTCAGGAAATCAAAGACTTGAATGAATCTTTGAAGGAAGTTCTGGAGGATTAAGGCATAGTTTGGAAGACTTGGGATGCGTCCATTCCAGTTTTAATTTTTCTAATTGACAAGCCCTCAATCAACTTTCACTATACCTGTGGGTGTGATGGTAGACTTTAGCATGTCCGTACCAGTTTTAATTCTTTTTAGCATCATGAACGTGGTCAAAATTGTCAAGCAATCATTGTCGATCACCTAATGCTGTACTTATATGTGTCCATGCCAGTTTTTTTTATTTGTAATGATTCCATTGTCTATCTCAATCAAGTTAACCTTTCAATGCAATGTGATACCTGATATTATGTTTCCGGACATGCCAATATAATTATATTTGTATGGACAGGGCATTAAGTCATTAATGTCATTTCACATTTAATGGACAGTAAAACATTTGCTGTCCATATATTGTCCCATGCTGGGGTATATGGCAAGAGATATCGCGCCTTTATCAACAGGTACACCTGATCAAAAGAGGCTTGTATAGGGTATAGATGTAACTATTTCATTTAGAGAAAACGACTGTAAAATATATTCTGACTTCACTTGGAGAGAGAATGATATACTTCACAATCTTTGATGAGATGAGCACATTTTTCAGTGTTCTCTTCTGCTTTGCTACTTCAAACTTGGACTAAGGATGGTTTGGAATGTTGATTGGTATTAATGTTTGATGATGATCCATGCTGGTGAATAGCCAGTTTCATATGCCTAGAAGCTTTTCTTCATGGTCTAAGTTATTGCTTTCTGGCTCAGGTCCCATTTTCTGAAAACCTTTGGCATTTCAGAGTCTTGACTCTTGAAACATCATCAAGGGTTTTCTTAAGATGTTAAAGGTACTATTTAATATGTTGTCATGGCCATGAACATTTTCAAGAAAAATTATCAATATATAATAAGAAAAAAAATTCAAGTTGATTGGGACCATGAACATTTTCAAGAAAAATTATCAATATATAATAATAACAAAAAATTCAAGTTGATTTTCAGTAAAGCTAAAAAAGCTCCAAACTGGTATATAAATAGTATCATAACTAGATAATTAAGTATTAAATGTCATATGAATTCCATTCCCTTGTCAAACACATTGCTTTACATAACGGTATACGTTTGGACTAAATTTTCAGCAAGCATTATTTTTCACTTGATTTTTCATGTTTTCATGTGATTTTTTTCTTACCGGTATTAATTTCTATACTTACGTTTGTAAATCAAAAATATTCATGTACCGTGCAATGAAGTTTCCTTATAAAAAATGAATACAAGAGTTAAATAGAGTACCCTTTGAAGAGTGATTTCATTTGATTGCCTATTAACATGATGAAGGCTTTTAATGGAATCCGACATTTAGAGGCAAGATTTTAGCCTTTTTTACATCATCTCTCCCATAGCTTGCCTCTGAGAAGCATCAGGTGGACTGCGTTTAAACTTAAAATGTGTCGATTAACTTACCTCATTAATTCATTGCTTCTGAGACCATATGCACCCTATGTCTCATTCATTACATTCGGATGAGCCATTTGGGAGAGAGAGAGAGAGAGGGAGGCAGGAGGAAGAGAGAAAGAGAGAGTGAGAGAGAGAGAGATAGATAGATGGAGGGAGAGAGAGATAGAGGGAGAGAGACTGATAGAGGGAGAGAGAGGGAGAGAGAGCAAGAGAGGTTTACGTGTGAAGAACCAAGCTGTGTTTTCAGCATGGCATCAATTTGAAATCGCCCGTGTCCGCTATTCTCTTCAAGCGGCTTTCGGAGAAGACTCGATGGAGACAGCCTCCGTTGAGTCTAATCTAATTGAATTTGTCAGGATTGCAAGGGAACTTTGTCAGATCCTTTGCAAGTTTTTTACCTGTAACATTAAGCAGACCTTATAAGGGGAGGGGGAAGAAACCAAATTAAATTAAAAATGCAGTGTTCTGGCTCATAAAGGTGATATGTAATAGGTAATTGCAAATTGTAACCAGCCAGAAGTTGTGTCATATAAAAAGCAAGTCATGCTTCAAAAGTCTGGCCAACAGCTTGATAAACAAGGCAGATCATCAATAATATCTTGAACAAAAAAGAATTTGGAAAATTAAATCATGCAATGTTACCTCATTAACATTTTGAAGTGTGTTAGACTTTGCTGATCTATACAGCACATAGTCTACATGATAAACAATTAATGATTTTAAGTCATTTGTTTAATTAATTCCAATGACGTGCTAAACTCAACTTTGATAATAGGTATGGTCAAATTATTGAAAATTAAATTTTTAGAGATTAAAATGTATAGTTAAAAATGAAAATATACTCAACTCCATATAACATGCTTTATATAAAATTAGAAAGTTTCATGACATGAGACTTTGGCTACCGGTAATCATTGAAGATAGCCATTTTCATGGCAAGAAACTAATGCAAATTGCAAAACTTAACTGTTATATCATATGTTCAAGCGTGATTCGATTAATTTGTGGTATGACATTTTTGTGAATCTGATCCGCACGCAAACTTCATGAATATTTGAAGCATATAAAATTTTGGGGTATTACAGTGATATGTTGTTACTACCATGGCTGTAGCTGAGCTTTAAGTAAAAGGGGGTGTGTCACACCATGTTGCCTCTGTGTTATTTTGTTTCACCCACTTTCTGTTTTTCTCACCTCCCCTGACATAGATATTACTGGTTGATATGTGTGTGGGAGGTGCAGAGAGACGACAAATATTTGTCATTGTTTCAGTTTGATCTGAAATCATTCAAAAAATGAATTTAATGTTTTATCCTGTCCTAGCCTCTAGTTGAATAGATAGGATGTTTAAAGTAACTGTTCAAATTACTTGGGCTTTGATACAAATATTATTTCCAGATGTTACAAATGAGAGACATCCACCCATCCAAAAAAAAAAAAAAAAAATAAAATAAATAAACTAAAACTAAACAAAGTTAATGAATAATGGTTTTTGCTGTTGTTGATATTGTTGTTATTATTGTTATTTTTGTTGCCTTTATTGTTGTTTTTGTTTCTTTCAATGACTGACATTTTTGTATATGTTTGTTTTAGTCAGACTTTTTGATATAGAGGAAAACAAAACGAGTGAATGCCATATACCTCTCAGATCTTTCTTGAATCCTTCCTGTTCGTTTATAAAGCAATTGTAGATGATTGCACAAAATAAATAAATGTTATTTTTATGTTACCTTTTACCTTTAATTCATTTCTATGAATGACACTGCACTTTACATGATGGAGGAGATCAAGAAACCACATAGTTTGTCATAACAATGCATTTCAGGAATCTTGAGTGGGCCTCGGGTTTGTGGGCAAAACCACACATTTTAAGGAGGGTCATTGTATTTTCGTTGTCATGGTAAGAGTGCTGGTAAATAAATACAAACTTTTTTTCAATGACTTGGCTTATTAAAGTAGGACAGCTTCAACCTCAAGTAGTTTGGAAAGTTATAAAAAAAGGCAAAAAGAAACAAAAACATGTCAGACATTTCCTCAGAATTAAGGAGAATGAAAGTATTCCAAATTCCAGTTAAGCATAATAGAGATCTAAATCACAGAACTGTTTTATTAAAGGCTATCCTTTGATCATTTGTTTAGTTTTTATAAATATGTTTGATAGAAAATAGAAAAAGACATTATTCATAATCCTTAGATGTGTGGAAAGGGCTCTTCACATCTATCAAACCTTTAACAAAAAAATATGTTTGATAGAAAATAGAAAAAGACATTATTCATAACCCTTAAGTATGTGGAAAGGGCTCTTCACATCTATCAAACCTTTTTTTTTTTAAATCACGAGGTGAACTTTCTGTCCAGGGAATGGTTCCTGTTTGCAAGGTTAATTTCAGGATATTATTCCTAATTCTATCCTAATGATATCTCTCTTTTCCAAATAATTCATTCCATAGACATTGTGTAAATATCACATGGTTTAGAACCACATGAGCCTTAGGATGTGTGGGCCTATATTTTGTTATCCCCAAAAATGAAATTTAAAAAAAAAGGGCATTTTTGTCAACATATACACCCACTCACCCACATGATTGATTGAAAGCATATGCCAACATTAAAGATAAGAGATATCATTGAACTTATTTGGACGAAATTGAAAACAATTGCTGAATGCATATATACTTTAAAATCATATTTGAAGTTTCAAACGGTATTGTTGAGTGTCTCAAAAAAAGAAACATGATTCTTTTGTAGTGATTTTGTCTTTTTTATAGAAAGAATCACAGAATGATGCTAAATTGTCAACAAATTGCAAATACTCCCTTTTACCGTCCCTTTTAGTTCCTACATTTAGAATAAAAGTTTTAGTGATAGAAGATATATTTGAAATTCAGCCTTGAACTTCAATGTTCAGAATACTTCATACCCTTTCCAAATAATATAGTAAAATCCCTTTAATTCACTACATATTAGGCAATCCTTTAAAGATATGTGATCCCACAAAAATATTTTCCTGTTGTTATTCCACTCTCCCACTCACTGGAAGAATAATGTTCTGTTTAACATTTTTTTAGCGTTGTCTGTTTTGGTTGAATGGAGAAAGATGACACCTTAAAAGTGTTGGGGAAAAAAACTTTTTAAAAGGTGTTAAACAAATAACAAACAGATTTTGTGTTAAGAGAAAAACACCTTTAATCAGCAGGCACATATTTTGTTTTGTTATCCAATTTTTTTTTGTTTTTTGGAAAAGATAATGCCTTTTTGTTGTTGTTATTTTGTTAACATTATACTTTTCATCAAATCTTCTCTTCTGCTGTCCTTTACAAGTTGAAATGATACTGCACAATTTTTCTCTTAAAATGAATGTTAAATCTTTCCTTTAAAGACACATGATCTGCCAAAATTGTTTTCCTGTTGTTATTCTATACACTCCCACTCAGATTATCACAAGGTTACATGTGAGGAGGGAATTCTAGAATGTTTTAAGGAGAAGGTTCAACTCTAGTGAAATTGAAGAGGTAATTTGTGAGCCTTTTCATTCTTTTTATATCGCTTTTGAAAAAATGTGATAGAAAAAAATACCCCTGAGAAGGATTGCTCTTCAAATGCCATCAAATTCAAAAAATAGGAAAAAGCCAAAAGTTTGGACAAAACATTCATGTCACCAGTGTGTGCAGTCTCTTATCCACATTTTGTGAATGTGACTTTCAAGAAGATTGAGTACATTTCTAATCATTTTGAATATCCCAAAATCAAACATTATGCTCTAGTTTACTTTAGTTCTTATCTAGTACAAATAAATCAACCAGTCTTGATTGCTTCCCCGAAAATTTCTTTCACAATGATATCATAATGGCCAGAAATCAATCTTGACTTTAACACCCACTCAAAAAATGAAGAAAAGGGTTTGTTTACATTCAATATTGTGTACTCTCTTGAGTATTGATAAAGGGAATACAGCGCACCTGCAGCAAGGACGTGTTCCTTCTTGGCACACCTTTGGAACCAAAAGTTTGAAGAAGAAAAAGTTACAGTCTCACCTTTATATAATTATAAATATTGCTCAAGGAAGACTAAAAAGGCAGTCCTTATATGCCAGTGGTTTCTATGTAGAGAGTGGAGGTGTGATAGCTCAATGGTAGAGCAGTGGTCTCTATAAAACGGGAGGTCCCAGGTTCAAAACCAAGCTGATGCACTAGTGCCCTTTGGAGAGTCCCTCGGAGAGGACTTAAAGCTGTTGGTCCCCTGGTTGCTTTCCTACAAGTACTCAAATGCTTTCTTAGCAGTCAGGTTAAACAAACAAACCAACTAAATGTACAGGTTATTGCACTACATGTGATAATGAATGACACATATTTTTAAGGGAAACAAAAAAACATAGTATTGCTATACAGTTGGGATTTCTAGACAGCTTGTAGCTGAATAGGTTTCACTGCATCTCAGGCTGGGTCCTCTTTTTATTTACTCAAGGCAATATGTTTAATAATCATTTTGTTATAGAGAAAAATATATAATTTTGGTAGGAAAGCATTGTAAGCATGTGCCTCTCTGGTATTCTAGTTGCAAATATAAAAATATAAGAAGCAAGTCAGTCTTTGTTTATGAATGAATTTGTATATGTTATTCAACCCCCTGTTTATCACTCACTGCCCCACCTCCCACAAAAAGGAAGGGAAAGGGAAGGAACAAAATTATGAATTGAACGTGAAAACTGGTAAAGAAATAATGAAAAATACCCATGTTGGTAAAACATATTTTCCATCAAGTCATATCAACTAGTAATACTTTTTCCAGATGGAAATAATAAGTTTTGTCCTGTGTGAACCTTGTTGTTCCCCTTTACCAATTCACGTTCATAATTTAGAAGGGAGTAAATTAAAAACTCTCCCCTGGTAATTTCAGATTCTAGTGAGCATCACCAACAAGAATTTCATTGTAGCTGCATCTTTTTTCCATCTCCCTGGTGGTGTGCTCATTACGATCCTCCGATCCTCCAGAGCCAATAACGAGCTTCTATTTTGGGGTTAACTGCTCCTGGTTGTGCCATCACTCTGGCTGCTATCATCTGCTCTCCAGCTGTCTACCAGGCATCACCACCTGCTAAGAGAGGATGGTGCTCTCATCAGGAGGGTCTCTGTCATCATGGAAAGTTTCAGAGGAGAGAGATGAGGATAGAGGGATGGAAGGAGGGAGGGATGGAGGGATAGACAGAGGAAGGGAGGGAGGGGCTGTCGAAGGATGGAGGGTTGTCAAAGGAGGGAGGAAAGGGAAGGAGGGAGACATGGAAGGAGGAGGAGAAAGGGATCGAGAGGAAGAAGGAAGGACTGATGGAGAGATGAGGATGGAGGGGTGGACATGGGAAGGGAGGGAGGTGTTGTTAAAGGAGGGAGGGTTGTTGAAGGAAGGGGGAAGGCAAGGAGGGAGACAAGCAAGGAGGGAGAGAAAGGAGGGAGGGAGAGTTGGAGGAAGGACTGATGGAGAGAAGAAGATGAAAGAAGGGGTGAAATGATGGAAGTGTGTAGAGAGGGAGGATGAGGGAGGGAGGGAGGAAGAAAAAGAAAGAGAGAGAGACATGAGGGGAAGGAGGAAGGAGAGTTGGAGGAAGGGTTTATGCAGGGAGGGAGGGATTGTGTGGAGTTTTTTAATCTATATCATATCACTTTCACACTTCTGACTTTAAATATTGTAATGAGAATTTTGTTTATATCAAATGTTAAATGTCTCTTTTAATTTTCCACGTATAGGCCTACCTATTCAAGTCATGGGAAAGAGGTGCATGTACATGTTAACTGCAGGAGTAGAAGTCTTGTTTTGTATTTGCTATCGAAAGTTGAGCAGATTTGTATCAAGTGCCTTGTTCATGTATCAGAGCTGAATAATAATAATGTTTTTGTGTGATATCAAATGAAGTGCAGATACTGCAGTTTCATTATAAGTAAGCTAAAGGGCAAAAAGACGAAGGGTATTGTAGGGAATCAATAGAATAATAGAAGTCTATTCTATCAAATTTCAATGGTCATTTTACCTTTAAAGGATAATGACCGTTTTAATCAGCTCTCAAAGATATAATTTAGTTTTTGAAATGTTATTTTCATCAATTCACACATCACAAGCAGGATACAAATCGAGATGAAGCTAAGAAACGTGACACTTTCATCCTTCTGGACAATCAATTCAGAAGTAATTAAAGTTATTTTTATCTTTTAATCCTATTTTCTCTTCCTTTCCACAAAGAGACTTAACGTAAACAACCATATCAATGATAGGTGTTCCTATTACTGTATTAGATCAAAGAGCTGGATAAATACTGATTTTTTTTTTTTTGATTTTTTGATTTTTTGATTTTTTTTTTTTGGGGGGGGGGGTTTAAATAGGTTTTTATATTTGTTATTCCTGTCTAAAAGAATCACAAGAAATGGATCGCTCTTGATATGACTATAAATAGCTTAAATCTGTGGACTAAAATTTGATGGCAGAAGATACTGTCGTCCCATATTACTGAATCTTTGAACAAAGTAAAACAGTACATCATTCGAAAGTCATATGAATAGCAAAAATTATAACAAAAGCACATATAACAATTACAAACTACTGCCTAAAAATGAGCTTGGTTAATAATCATTGGCATTTTTATGTATACGATTGTCTGCCAATTCAAGCAATTTTTGTAAAATGTTGTTGAATTTCTGTTTAAACAAAGTAAACGATAATCATTTTAGCCAATTTAAATACATATCCTTTCTCTTCCACACGAAAGTATCCAGTAGTATATACACCACACCAGTTAAGATTTTGATTTTGAATTATTCAGAAAGACTTCCATCATGAAAAAAATCACGCTTTGCATTCCATTTATAATTATACTGTATACACAACATGTTTAGCTATACCATCTGCTGGAGGGAGTGTGTGTGTGTGTGTGTGGGGGGGGGGGGCGGGGCACTTTTAATTCCCAATTATTGTTTAATTGTCAATTAGCAAGAATTATTGCTGAACCATACATACTGGTATAGGTTTTCTATGTATAATAAATCTTGCTATCTAGAAGTAGCACAATATTGTTTTATATCTTTACAAAAAGGAGGGTGTATCCTTTTATTTCTTATTCTCTGAATTTGTTTATTTCCTCTTCTCTGAAATGATGACCATTTTTCTGACCCACTGTACACAGGGTTGAGGGATGGCGGGCGGTAGGACAGGAAGAGAACGAACTCTGTGATGACTTTTCCAGAAGAATTGCGAAGAGGCCTCCAAATTAAGACCTGATCGTTTCCCCAGAAGAAGCGTTGCATTAGAACGCTTCTCTTTGGGGGAGCCAGTGTGCTATACTATGGAGTTCACACACATTTTGATATCTTTACATCATGCATCATAATGCACAGTGTTTTCATGTTGCTAGTATATCCATGGCGTATCAGGGCAAGCTTTGTAGAGTACCCTCATATATGCATTTTTGCATTTTTAATGCACCTCTCCAATTACAAGATATATTGCATCTAATTGCATAAATAGATGACTATGAGTACCTTATGACGTGACATAACAGTTCACCCATGCAATCTCTTGAGAATCGTTTTTCTTCTTGTCTTTCATGGAGCATGTACTGTATACTGTTTGAGTATCTACCAAATTGATTTGCTTCAAACGTTACAAATATCCTTCAAACGTGCCCAATATCCTTTGTGGAAGATAATTATAGAGTTAATTGCTAAAAAGCTTGCATGAAAAAAAAAATGAATGCCAGGAAACAATTATGAGTACTTAGATATGCGGGTGTATTTAATTTTCTCAAGGCATTAAAAGAAGTACTAAAGGAAAAGTCCACCCTGATATTAAGTTGGTTTAGAAGGAGGACAAATAGGAGAAACAGGTCAGTGAAAGTTTGAGCAATACTGATTAAAAATTATAAGGTTATGAATTTATGGAGGTGCAATTAATCAAACACAAATTGGCAGCTATGTTTCATATCTTGCGAGTTCCCCTCTTATTTGTTGCCTGTACTGAAAGGAGAAAATTTTCAACCATACATTCACCTTTAAATGTCAAAAACTGTCAAACTGTTAACCTATTCAAAACTAGTCTTGAGACACATTTATTCAAAATTGCTTTCGCTGATTAATTAACTCTGTTCACTTTGATGTGTATTCCACATGTATCGTAATTTGTAGGTTTATTTGCAATTTTTTGTTTTGTTTAATATGTAATTGTTTATCAGTCTATTCTGTTTGATAAAATAGAGACTTTGGTAATAAACACTTTATAAGTAACTTTTTTATTATTATTATTACCATAAATATAATTACCCGTAATGCAAATATGTTTCGTATACAACCCCTGTATGAAAGATATCTATTCCGTCATCAACAACTATAACAAAATGAAAGTTTATGACATTTTACGTACAGAGCAACTCGGAGAGGAGTTCACATGATACATCACAGAGTTGCCAATTTGTGTTTCACTGATGACTTCCCCTTCAAGACTGTCTTTGTATGTAACCACGCTCCGTTTAAGATGTATACCATGTGTGTCAGGTTTCACGTTGAAGCAGAATGGATGTTACCTGACATGAATGAATACATGCATGTCAATAATGTGATGGTTTGATGCTTACGAACAGAGAACATGGAATGTACATTACATGCATCATGGTTCTGCATGATGAGACACCACAGGCGGGTTTAATTAAACTTTTTGTAAAAAGTTCTGGGCTTAACCCCCCCCCCCCCCCCCCCCGCCCCCATCCTTCTCCTAGTTTCTACTACCCTGTGATGGCCTAGTGGTCTTGTAACAGGAAGGTCCCAGGTTCAAGACCAAGTTGTTGCTTCCATGTACATTACCACTTTCCAGTGCTCTTCAGTGGTTGTTTGGTATTTGCCTTTCCAGGCCCGGTCTTTGTTGTTCTCACTATAAAAGTGTAGAGATCTAAGTACCATTATGTAAACTTAAAATTTAATTACAAGGATCTATGATCTTCCTTTCAAACTGTTCACATTGGCAAAACTGTGATGCCAGCGAGCAAGCAAGCAAGCAAATAGAGCACATTTCAGACATGAACAAATCATAACAGTTTGTTTTAGAAGTTGCATATGAAAGAAAACATTTCCCTCCTTGATCCCTTCATATTTGAAGTTCACCCTTGTCTCTCAAGGCACTGCCCCCAAATTTTGAAATTTCTTGTGTATTTTGCAATAGCCATTGTTTTGTTTTTAGTGGGGTATTCCCCCAAACCCTAGTCCCTCTCCATTGGATCAACATACAAAGTTTATTGACCTATTTCCAGCCAGTGGGATCACATGTGATAATCCTAGATTTGGTTGACCTAAAAAAATATTAAACCCACTGCTAGTCTATGTACTAAGACCCTGGCGTTAAATATTTACATCGAACTTTTTCTTCTTCTACCTCTACTGTTACTTATACTTATACTTCTACTTCTACTGCTACTTCAGTCTTCTACTACTGCTACTCCTCCTCCTCCTCCTCCTCCTCCTCCTCCTCCTCCTCCTCCTCCTCCTCCTCCTTCTTCTTCTTTTTCAAATGGTAATTACAAAGAGCTATGCAGCCTATCACAAAAATGAACTAAAGGTTACAAGTGGTATGAGGAAGACAAATGATTCTTGTTCTTTGCAATGTTTGCGAAGTATGTTGCAACCTAGGTTTTTGCAAAGTTTGTTTGGTGTATGACAATGAACTATTATGATATGATATTACACATGAATTATTTGTTTCTGAATTTCAGCATGTCTGTACTTGTGTGAGTGGATAAATACCTGACTTTATTTGCCCATGCTAATACCAAAGAATGAGACAAAACACTTTTGAAAAAGTTAAGGATTTTTTTTGTTTAATGATCAGTTATAAATGTATTAGGATATTCTTTGTTGAGAGGAGCGTGAGAAAATTATTAAATATATAGACTCTGATTTCCCCCCACCCCCCTCTACCTTTGCATTCCCCCTAAAACTATGTTAATATTTGCTATTCTGTATGATTTATATGTGCTTTTTACAAGGAGTGAAGAACAAATTGGATTGTATTAAATGAAATCAGTTTTAAATGTAATGAATTATGGTACCAAGATCAAGAAAGGCCAGATATAGAAGTTTTGCTGTGAACTTTATTGTTCACAAACGTACTAAAATAACGAGCACTAAAGTTTTTGAATCTAAACCTTTCCAGGGTCATAAACCTTTTACTGTGAGTTCATTGTGAGATACAATTGAATAGGCTTACATGTTGCACATATGATTTTTGAGGAAAGAAAAACTTTAGCACTTAAATTATGATTTGAGAGCAAAACCCCTAGTAGTTACAAAAGTAATGGAATATGAAAATGAATTTTCCTGCTTGTAGGATTCATAGTGTAAAAATAGATAGACATTAGAAATTGGGGAACTGATGATATACAGGCGTATATGGTGAATTAAATAACAAATTAAAAATTAGAATAAGAAAAACATGACAATGAATGTATTTACAAGATGGAGATTATTTTACTTTATTGGCTAGTTATTTTCAGGAATCTTTGTCATCTTTCTGTTTGTGGATTTTCCATGACTTTTTATGAAGAAGGCAAATGTTGAAAATATTTAAAAACTCTGTTTTACATCTTTTAATGGGGAAAGCTACCTCACAGAAATAAAATGGTGAAGAAAAAAATGAGGTTACTACTACTAATAATAATAATCTTTTAAAGTCCACTCCAAATTTTATTAAGTTTAACCGAAAATGGAAATTCTTTTTGCCCAATTGATCGTGAGCCCGGCAGCCACTGAGCAGCGCCAGATCGATGTTGCTCTATCCCCTTATTGTTGAACGCCAAACAAGGTAGCAACAACTCAATTCAATTCAAGTTAATCTCATTAAATTCATGATTTGTTTAACTAGTAAAGATGCAGTCCCTGGTAACATGATTGGTAGACAGTATTGGTCCTGTATACATTGCAATAGGTTTCGGGACATGATTTTGAACAGAAACTAGGGTCTGATATTGAAGACTAAGCCTGGCCATGCAAAGAGGAAGCAACCAAGGGAAATGACGGGAGACAAGAAGAAGATCACCTTCACAATCACATGGTACATCAGGGACAGTGCATAGATGCATGATGGGTAGGTAGGTGGGTGCCTTTTATTTCATAGGAGTAGACATGTAGTCTCGTCTGCAGTCTCTTTTGTGATATTTTAGATTCATGGAATTAGGATTTCTATGTTTTTGTTTTATTAAAAGTTTTTTGGCTCAGATATGAGTGCCCAAATTTATTGACTAGTGCAGGTCATGACACCCATCTATCAGAAAGTAATGTTACTCTGTATTGCCATTGTGCATCAGTTAGATATGTAAGAAAACAGTAAAGATAAATCTTCCAGAAAATGACTGTGCAAGAAATATTGCAATGATTTGATTACACCAATTGTTTCAAACAAAATGTTTTTATTTGGTAAGATTTAAAAACTGTCCCACTTTCAAGCCTTGCTTGAGGCTAGTAAATAGATGTATGACATTTACTGTTCAACACAATGGCATATCCAGGATTCTGTTAGTATAGGGGTGCATTGATGAAAACTTTCTGACAATCAAAATATCAACATTAACAACAAGAAGTGATGTTCATCAAAATATGTGTACTTTATTCAGGGATGTCAGGTTTGATTTGGGTGCCCCATCTCTCCCTTAATTTTGTTTAACATATGATCATATATGATTGAGCTATTCCAAGAACTGTACAAAGTACTACCCATAGGATTATACTACTCAACATATTTTGTTTAGTGTTTATGTTTGCATATCTGAAACTCACTTTCACTTTCTATGATTCCGTCACTTGTATTTGTTTCAAAGTACCATCAAGAAAGATAGATAAAATGTATGTTGACCCCAAAACGAACTGAAATATGATTGAGTCAATTGAAGTAAAATGTAGAGAGAAAATACATGTAGAAGATCTCATATGTATACTTTTTCTGAATCGCTTTTAGAATGTTTTGAAAGTTACATTTTCACCCTAAAATGTGAGGTCGAATTTCACTTTCACTTTCTTTGATATACTTTCAACATACCTCATCAGAAAAGAGAGAGTGTGTTTCTGACAGTTTTCCTGTGAAACACTGCAATAGTCAATACACCCTCCTTTGATCATCTGAACTGTATAGAGATAAGATGTGCTTTTGAAGGTCATCTATGTGATCAAATGTGTTCTTCTGGTATGATAGAGATGCTCTAAGGCCACAATGACAATTAAAAAGTGATTAATATCCAGACCTAGGTCTTCCTTTAGTGTTCAAACTACCCTGGGGTCTGTTAAATCTGCCTATAGCCAGACAATGGTGTTTTCCCATTTTATAAAGCTTTTTCTTTTCTTTTCGTTTATAAGCCCTAAATTAATTGACATGTTGAGATTTTCCAGTAAGAATAGAGCTGTATTTGTGAGTCGACCATGAGACCCCTAAACCCTTGTCAGCTTTCTGAAGAGCCCCCTCCCAGTCACAAAGGAGGGGGTCTTCATTAATTGACTACTTCAGAAGGACACTTGATATGTTTGATCAGGACAGTATTTTTTCAATTTGATCATGGATATTTATCATTTCTTTATTAAATGTCATCAAGAAATGAAAATATTTTGCTTAGACCCCTGAAAAATGATTCTTTGGTAGGGTACATGGTTTGATCATGGATATTTATCATTTAATTTTTTAATTCATCAACAACAAAAAACCCAAAATTACACTCTAAAAACTGAAATGTTAAATCACCATTTAAAAGGGCTGAGGAGTGACCACTCTTTCTCAATGGTAGAATAACACTTTGAACATGCTGGATCCAACACTATAAAGGTTGAATCTAGCATGTTAAAAGTTACAATCTGACATTTTGAAAGAGTGGTCACTCCTCGGCCCTTTTAAATTGAGATTTAACATTTTAGTTTTTAGAGTGTACTTAATTTGACCTTTGACAAATGATTTTTTTTTGGTAGGGTCCATGGTTTGATCTTTAGAGGAAGCTCATGAAAGAATGAAATATCTTGATCAGTTTCCCCCAAGAGTGTTATCAGTCCATGCTTTCCGTCTTAATTACTTCCTACTAAGATTTATAATCATGTTGTTTTGCAACCAAGATAAAGATGATATGTCCCGGAAGAAATATTTTCTTCCTACTTCCACTTCTCATAATTATACTGCCCCAAAATATGACAATTTAGTGATCAGGTAGGGGATCGTTTACAAATTAATCAAGTCAGAAAGAAAACTTAAATTGGGTCACATATCCTTCCCACAAGTCCTACCTTTGAGATATTGTAAACTAGAAGTTATGACACATTTCTAGTGGTAAAAAAGGAGGAAGTTTTAGGGTTAACATCGAGATAATAGAGAGATAAGGATGAAGATAAGAATTGGTAGCTATACTCTTTTAAGGAAGTCCTGAGGAAACAGAAACGTTGTGAATGCCATTTCTTGTTTTGAATCTTATTGTGTGGTCATGTGACAAGGGGATACCCCCCTAAGTAACCCCAAATGTTTTTTTGTAAAACTATAGGGCCTACTTATACCTCTTTGTAGTAGGTCCATATTAGAACTACCCATAGTTATGAATTGAAAATGGTGATATATCATTGTAGGAAATTGCTAACTGCTCAGAGGAAGGTTGTTAATGATAATATGGCAATTCCAAAAACCATAAAACTCTTCTGCTTTCTATTTCTACTTCCATTTTTGATTTGACGACAAATTGTTCAGATAGCATCAAATATTTCATATTCATAAGTTGTCTGGATTTTTTTCTTAACTACTTTCCTTTTCAATTATATGACAAAATCCATTATTGCATCAACTTGTTTCATATTGATATGTTGTTAACTCATATTCAAGAGTTTTTTTCTTAACTAATGATAATTAAATGATAACTACATTTCTTATATTTTTTGTCTCAAAATCATATGCACTCAGCAGCATTCATTCCCAGCCCTTCTGACTTTGCAAACTTTTTTGGGGTCGCTTTTTAGAGGTACTTTCTGCGCCGGTTTGCATGGAAATGACAAATTCTATAAATAAAGCGGTTTCCTGGTGGGATTTTGGTGTGCTTTGAGGAGGAAAGCACTCAGGAAGAAGCAGTGGAACCTGTGGAGGAAGACACAAGGCAAATGTCTGACAGGCTTGATTGCCAAATCAGACTCCAGGGAGAAGGTTTAGAAAGGGATTGGTTGTGCGAAACAGAGGGGAAAACCAGTGGCAGGTTAAAGGAAGAATTTCATCAAAAATGGTGAAAATGGCAAACAGTAAATTATTCATAGTTTCATACCCCTATTAAATGTGCTGATTCTTGTATCAAATTCAAATTGTTTATTTTCTAGAAATTTCCTTTTTAGTGTTTGTGTGCTTATTTTGATGTTAAAATATATTAACGTACTGCTTAATTCTTTTTGGCCAGATTTTTTTTTGTGTGTGTAAACAAACATTAAAAACAAAATAATACAGAAAGAAAAATTCTCTGAAAATATGAGGTTTCTTTATATTAATATTTGCATCTTGCTCTTAGTATTAAATCAACATATTTCGCTCTAGGCACAAAGTAAATTTTGTTTTAGGCTCGACGTTTGGTTTTATCACTTATATTTTCCTCAGCTTTCCCCTTCCATACCAGCCCCCCCCCCCCCCCCCCCCCCTCCCCCAACCCAGTCATGTAGTGAAAGGAGAATAGATCAAGTGTTAACGATAAAATGAAGTGTTATTTGAAGCAAAAGTAATTTTTAAATGGCTTATAAGAAATTTGTCAGGTATTAAACAGTACACTTACTACATGATATATTATTTCCACAATTGCCTATTGCTATGCTTTCATTTTTCACATAATCATGCGCAGACGTAACTGATAAAAAAAAAGACATTTATCCAGGCCCTTAGCTCCAGGCTGGGAAATACACCACCATCATTACATCTCAGGCAAACATCCCATTCCTGTTTTCTTAATATTTAGCGATAACATCGTTTCATTTTGTTAGCGCACTACTTACAGCATTGGGTGAAGGTCATAGAAATATTGATTTGTTGGATCGGAGCACTGGTAAAAAAATGACATGTTATCATGCTGCTATACCAATAAGGTGTACTATTTCAACAGTTTATCTCATTTCCAATTTAAGTCAGTCATATTTCCGGATGGTCTTTTAAATGTCTTGTGTTGTATTGAATGTAGTTATATCATTCTGTAGAGATCTTGTTCTGTTTCAATTTGATTTTGAACGATAAAGAGGAGAATAATAATATCGCTGGTAATATTTCTCTTTAAAAGTTATTGAGAGGAAATATATAGTTACAAGAGTTTTTTGATAGATAAGATTTAAGAAATTGAAGGAAAAAAGTAGAAATTCTGAAAAAATTGTGGCAAGTATCTTCTTAAATTATCATTCTTATCCGATATCCTCAGCTCTGTGAAATAGTCCAATAGCTTGGTATACTATTCCTAATGGACACTCATTTCTCAGAATGAATTAAACAAAATAATAAGTTCCCTTTCAAATAGATTGCTCTTTAAAGAATTCTTTCTTTGCCAGAATGCTCTGGAGGGCTGTTAGATCTCTCTCGTAATTTGTAGAAGAATTTCCTCCTTGAATGGCAGTTATTGCAAGATAATTATCAAAGGAGCGATTACAGAGCTCCTTGGGTTAACTTAGCGGTTTGTTAAAAAATGCTGTTGTTTCAAAACCAGCTCATTTGTGAGAGAAGTTTCTGTTTAGAATTCATTCTGCTGCATAATTCTTTGGATTGTAGAGAATTCAGTCTGTCTGGTGAATTAATGTGTTTTAGGCATGAAAGTTAACTGATCGACTGTCCAAGAGGGATTACAATTTTAAAGACATTGTTTTATGTCCACCAGGTTGTAAATACTTTCACTTATAATCATAATAATGATAACACGATCCTGTAGACCACTTAAGTCTGTCGTAAATGAAGGCTCTTGCGCTAGAATATTATTATTCTAAAGCTGAGCTGCTGATACACATGTAGGCTACAGAGTTATAGCATGTTAGTTCTATACTCCACCAAGTAGCCATTTTCTGCAACTGGGTTGAGAGTGGCAAATGTAGATTAATGTCATGAAAGAAAAAATGTTTATTTGTCTGTCAGGTTTTAAACCAGTGAGACTTTTACATCCCCAGTTAATGATCAAACCACTTGACAATCCAAAGCATAACAAAAAAGTGAAAGACTTCGGGACAAAATGCATTTGACAAATGTGACTAGTAGGACCTTGAGGAAATAATGAAAGTGAAAGGAGTAGTGCAGTGGATAGTAGCATTAGCATAAGCAATAGCGGTATTATAAACAGAAGCAGAAGTATAGGCAGTAGCAGAAGAAGAGGTAGAAGCAGGGGTAGTAGCAGTACGTAGCAGTAGTTGTAGCAGTAGTAGAAGTAGTAGAAGAAGTAGATGTAGTAGAAGTGGCAGAGGTGGTAGCAGTATAGCAGTAGTTGTAGCAGTGATGGTTACACGATAAAGTAGAAAATAGATTTTGAAGTAGGAGCAATTGTAATGGACACCAGTAGATACGTAGAATACTTCATTCATTTACAGTTACGTCAAACTTTTGTAAAAGGTTAAGAAACTTTTGTAAAAGTTTGAGAAATCAGCGAGCCATAGACGACAACGTAAACTATGTAATCCCCCTGCTTTGTATACCCCTCCTACCTCTCACAGCTGAAATAGACCGTGGGAGTTTCAATCAATCTCTTCTCAAAAGATCTTATTCCTTTCAAACGGACCAATGAATGGGTATTGTAATCTATGAAAGGGTCAATGGAGTCACAGCATGGAATTCTTTCCGATGCAAAGGCCATTGATCTGCTAAAGTGCCGTTAATGCCAGATTTACGCTATTTCTCAATGCACTTCAGCTGGAATAAGCACCTTTAAAAAACTTCCCATCTTTTATTCCTACACAATTCCCCTTCCCACCCAAAACTCTTAATTCCTTTTTCTCTAACTTACAATAGCCATCCCACCCAAAACTCTTTCCTTTCTTAAGTTATCAATTATCTATTATGACGTATGTCGATTAGTCTAGGATTAAATTCAAATGAATTGAGCTTTCTGGTCTTATATCTCTCTCTTTCAAATGTATACAGTCTTCCATCTTTTCCTTTTGCTTGGGATGTTTCAAGGCAAGTCCGGGATATAGAGAATTGTTGTGATTTGTCCACTTTTTTATTTTGCTTGTAACCCAAAACTTTTTTCCATGATCCCTCTCTTGTGAGACATTAAGATAACAGGATACCAAGCCAATGACGAGTGTCTCTTTTTTCTTCTTCAAATCGCATTCTCCCCAAATGCTTGTTATTTATTTCTCCCTCACCTGAGGGCACCCAGTTATATCCGGGATTCCTGCTATTTAAAGCATTAATGTTGGGTTTTTTAATTTGTTGTATTTTTCTTCTCCAAAGGTCGCCTTTTATTAAACAGAACACTCATGTAAAGAATGTGATGAACTTGTTGGAAAATTCTGGAAAATTAAAAGTGGTCTAAAGTTGAAAGCTCAAGTACATTTCAACAAAAAAAGATAATTTTCAGATGTAGAAATATATGTACATGATATGCAAATACATGTATTCATATACATATCATCTGTTGAGAGCCAGAGGAGTATGATCCTCAAATACTTTTAAATTGAAATTCTCCCTTCCAACTCTCAGCAGACAATATATTACACAACATCCCTGGTGTTAGGTATATTTATATCTCTACTACTGGTAATAGTCTACATTAGTTTGGATCTATAAATACCAAGATTTTTAAAGTTTGTGTTTCTCTTGTGATTTGAAAGTTTCTTTCCTCTTCTGCATAGACTCAGGACGGTTCCTTCTCGGTGTTGATTTGTGTATTTTGCATGGATTAGACCATGATTAGACTTTATAGGCAATAATGTGTCCAAAATGATGTCTATGACCTTCTTCTGCGAATCCTCCACCCTTTTCACCTAAAGAGATAGTAAGGGGGCGGGCGGGTCACATACCAGAAGATTGTGAGTATGATGGTCCATTCATAGTAGAGATTAGTACCGTTAGGAATTTGGTGAAAGGTATAGTATTTGGACATGTGGAACTGTTCCAAGGATTTCACGCTTGGAGAAAAACTGGTGGGTGAATGGTTTCCCCCAGGATTTTCCTCTTTACACCCACCCACATATACCCTTCACGGATACTATTGAATACTGTTGAAAGTCTGAAAATGGCATGAAAATGATTATGGTGTTACAGCATGGACCTACTATCCATGGTTACAGTCAGAAAAGGAAAGTTATCTTTAGTTGAAGTTGACAATAAGGCCAATAGTTCCACACATAAAAGTAGAATTAATGTTTATTGGTCAGAAGAAACATATACACAATGATCTGCCTCAGCAACATTGCTGTTTATGATGAGTCAATCTCTGTTGAGCAAGTGCTATTCAAGTCAATTTAATATTTCAAGATAAACACATTCTGAAAGTTAGTAGTAAATAAGTAAGGCCTGTGACTTTTGAACTAATGGTAATGATTGACATCTTTTGCTGAAAAAAGTTTTAAACTTCAACAAATTCTGAAGGACAAAGGTTTAGACCATTTCCATATCATTACATTGGACAGAGGTAGGGGAAACATTCTAAGTGTAAATCAAAATACATGTAGTTCTAGTTGAGCCAAATTTAGAGTAATCTGCATTCTAATACCTGTTCTATCTGTTTTAAAGTTTGGTGTTATTTGTTAAGTACTTCATCAAAATCCTTAGATAAACCTCTTTTGGACAGGTATAATAACAAGCCACTATTTTTTAGGCACGATACAAGAACATCAAAGAGTCTAGTACCCAACAAAAATATGAAGAAGTCTTTTCTTTCTCACCCTTTCAATCAGAACAATCACTTTAATCCGCCATCTTTATCCTTTGACCCCAGCTTATTCTTCCCCGCGACATCGTTGGCATTTTTCTCATTTTTGGCCGGATTTTCTTCCTTGACACTTTCCTTTTCCTTACTTCAGTGTTTAGTTTGTCGCCTGTTACAAGCCCCTGTTCCTACAGTAAAGCAAGACAAATGCACCATCTTAGAAAGTTTGTTTACCATGATTGTAAAGGATTTCAAAAACTCAAATCAAGGGCAATTTCACTACCCTACCATATTGCCCGTAGATATCATGTTGGGATTATGTAATATATCATTGTAATGTTTACAAATTTCAAAAGGTGACGTATACAAGGCCCTTTAAATTGCCTTAGACTATTTTTTTCTTCAGGTTTTGTGATGCTTCCTGGACCCCCCCTCCCCCAAACAATTTTTTGTTTTAAATTACTAAACCAGCAATTTTTGTTTTTTCTCTAGCTTGAAAGCCACTTTCATACAGTGTAGATCAATTGAATTCCTTTTATAACTATCAGTGTCAGTGTATATTCCATATAGAGATTTTCAAATAGTGTCTGGGTTATCTTTTAAATGTGAAAGGGGATATAAGTCTTATTACAGGGTTGAGAATGCCAAGGCTGCTGAAGGTTTCTTAAGGTTTTGTTTCTTTTTCAAGACATTTGCTTTACTTGCTTCCTCAAAAGGGTAAAGACTTCTTGTCTTTAGCAAGTCACATCCAGCAGCATCATCTTAAAGAGAGTACTCAAACTTTTCTCTTGTTTATTGCTTTTGTTTTGTTTTGGGGGTGTTGTTGTTGTTTTGTTTTGTCTTTGTTGGGGTATATACCAACCCCACTGTGGAGAGCAATATACCCTTCCCCTTAACAAGAAGAAATTATATTTAAGGATCTCAGATTTTTTTTTAAAGTAACAAAGTGTCCTTTTATGCTGTATTTCTGGGGTTTCTTTCTTTCTTTCTTGTGTTGGGGGGGGGGGGGGGGGGGGAGCGGGGTAATGACTACAACTTAGCATAATTGTGAAGAGCAATATATTCCTTCTCTTACAAAAAGAGTTCTATTTAAAGACCTCAGAATTTACACTGTTACCACAGGGGCACGGGAGTCACTGATTTTCCCTGTTGGCTGCTGCATGTTGTTGTTGTAATTTCTTGCATTCTAAATCAAATCAAAAGGCCTATACACGTATATCATGCTGCAACAACAGTACAACAATTGTTCTGTGGTCTATTTCTAACTCAAGTCAAATTCCAAACTCCGACCCTTGATCCGGAACTATATACCTAGCCCTAATTCTTTGCTATACCAAATGTTGAACCAAGTGACAGGACCTAGCCCTTAGTTCTATACTTTTGAAAAGATAAAGCCTTGAAAAAATGCTGCATTTAGCAAACTTTTTGTCACTGCTTCCTGTATATTACCTGAGAGTAAACATGAAAAGATCAAGGCTGCAATCCTGCACATATATGTTTCATTTGGTAAATAACTTACAAACTAGAAAATGTCAGAAGGATAGAACATTATACTCCACCCACTCATGTCTCAAGAGGTGCTGTTTACATTAGCCAGAGAAAAGTTGGAGCTTGAGATTTTAGACTGATCAACGCTTCTCAAGAAAATGAGGTTTCAATTTCCCTGTTTTCATTTGCCAGAGTCTAGCAATGCCTGCCTGATCAAGGAATTAGTTTGAGCTACAGAAGATGTCAAAATGCATCTTGACTGGTGTTTTATAGCCAGTTATTCGGCCAAATTGTTGGTTATCTCACAAAAAAAAGCCTTAGTTTGTTCAGGAAAATATACTTCAAGCTAAAATCCATATTGCAATGGTGAAGATACCCCATTTTTAAAATCTTCACTGTGAATAAGCTTAAGCAATCTAGTTATCAGGCTAATTTCGGTATATATATCAGAATTAGCTGGCTATTCTGAAAATTCAGGCTGATGATGACGAGTCTTTACTCTTTAGTGTGCTTATTTGCAGGTAAGGAAGCACTAAGGATTAAATGACATGGATACCCAACTTCTGTAGCTCAAGCCAAATTATAGACCATTTTTTAAATGTGTTCAAATTTATGCATATTTACCTAGTAATGAGATACTTAACAAAGACATATACATTAAAATTGATTACATTAATGAAAATGGCATATTCTTCAAGAAAGCGAGGATTGCTTGACTTGGGCTAATGGAAACAGAACCTCAATCTCCTATCTCACATTATGTTCCTTATATGCACTGATCAGTACAATATACAAGGGCAAGTTATGCTTGGTCTAATAGGAACACAGCTACTGAGGCATTTACCTGTGACCCGATTCACCTGTCATAGCCCTGGAGCCCTTAGAGACCAATCAATTAGTCTTAATAGACGAGCCTTGGCCATTCTCTATCATCAATACTAATGATATCAATCCACCCAAACAGGTCTAGTATGACTGAGCAGTATAGAAGGAAAGAAGGAAAGTGAAACCCTCCTTGGGAGCCAACAAGTGGCGACGACGAGTAGATGACAATGTTCAGCTATCCTTCTTTCTTTCGTTTTCCTTTTCCTGGCCTTGTCATACTTTAGTTGTGCTATTAATTTGACATTTGTTTCTTATTCAGTGCCTGCAAAAATGTGTCGTGAATAGAAAGTAATTATGCTGCTACTGCTATTACTTTTGCTTCTGCTATTACTATTGCTATTGCTATTTCTATTACTGCTACTACTGCTGCTGCTACTATTACTACTATTACTATTACTACTACTACTTCTACTACTACTACTACTCCTACTACTACTACTACTACTACTACTAATACTTCTACTACTACTACTACTACTACTTCTACTACTACTACTACTACTTTTCCTCCTTCTTCTTCTTCTCATCCTCCTTCTCCTTCTCCTTCTCCTTCTTCTCCTTATTCTTCTTATTCTTCTTCTTCTTCTTCTTTTTCTTCTGCTTCTACTAATGATCACTTAAAACACCGCTGGTCATTTAAAATTTGTGTAGTTCTCAAATTTCAGGGGTAAATTTGACCCTTATATGAGTAATCCTGGCCTATAAAAAGCTACCATCTGACACACTTCTCCTGTATATTCTTAACCCCATTCCACATTTCCACAAGAAATATGACCTCACAACTTTCTTCCCTCCCTCCAGAATTTTACAAATTTCCCACTCCTCTCAGCTTTCATCCTCTGAACCCCAAAAAAGTTCAGACAAGAGAAAAGAAGCAATAAAAGTTTCTTCAAGATAACGTCTAAATACAACATCTCTGTGTCTTCGGAGCTTCTTGCTAGAAAGGAAATGATTCATCTTCACAATCACTTGCAAATTCCATGCAAATGTAAAATGATATTTGAACATTTTTTCTGTAAAATATTAAGCTCCTGAAGGTCGTGTTCTATCTAAGATTGAAATATATGAATTACATTATGTTCTTGCTATAATTGAAGTGATTTGTCTGCTCAATTGCTCATTTAATGTCATGCACAAAAAAATGTTTCAATAATATTTCTGTAAAATATTAGCTTCTGAACTTGTTTCCTATACGACATACCATTTGACATACATGAATGTCGCAGGTTCCATTTATACATCATGTCAACATTTTAACTCTTTACATCCTTTTCATTCATTTCATGCATTAATTGCTAAAGGTTATCTGCAGGTAATGTTAGTAAAGCTAGGCATTTATAGTGCCAACAAATATGTGAACATAATGTTTTTGAAGCTGTAAATGACATCTCTGCTCCAGTTGAAAGTTTTCTTTCGAATCAATCACATCTTGGAAAGAAGTATTAACATTTCTACAGTAAAATGAGACTGGCTCAATGTTATTTTTGCACTTTTTCTGTTTATAGTGAATATAATTAACATTGTGCCATACCCCAAATGGGTTAGATAATCATGATTATGGTAACATTGACTGGATACAATTTTTTTCTCTCTTTTTTTCCCTTCAATTTAATGTCACTTTATAATATTTCAAGAAATGAAGTAGAAAGATATTTGTTAAACCAAGGATGTGTACCTTAACATATGTAAACAGGCTGAATAGGAACATTTTGAGAAGGAATCCAAAGTTTCTATGGAACTTATTTGACTTGGAACTTAAAGGAATAAATATGATATCGGTGATCATCATCTGTGAAGTGTTGGATACCTTTAAACTCTGTACCTTGCATGGAATGTCAGTGAAAAGATCATTCTGCAGGCTAATTTGATAAGATGACAACGGAAATGCAAAGTTTAGGGACAGGAGGATGGCTGGTTTATGTTTTATGTGACGGCAGCCAAAAACTAATTGAAGTCTTCCAGTTTGGCTTAGGCAGACCTGGTGACATGCCAGATAGCAACCAAATAAGCTCACTTTTGTCTTGTCAAACTCTTTTGCAATAATAATTAGCTGTGTTTACATTACATATTCTGTATCTTGGAGAAGTGAATAGTTGAGAGGATGGAAGACTTTGAGAACTTAATTTAAAAAAGATGGACTGCAAGAAATCTCTACTATGTTGTGTTTTTTCTTGCCTACAAAAACTTGTAGACAAATTCTAAGAACATAGCCTGTTCACATTAGAACTGTAGTATCTTTGAAAACTTAATTTTCAGGAACTTATAGGCAGTAGAACATTTCAATAATTTGTTTGTATGTCAAAATTTCTAGATTTTCTTACACGTCAAAAACCTATAGGAAATTTGTAGGTGTCTAGTCCTATTCATCTTCCAGAACTTAATTTTTAAGAAGATAAACTGCAGAAACACAAAAACCTACATTGTTGGGAATATACAAATTCCTAGACTTTCAAGCCTATAACAAAAACTTGCAGGAAGTAGCCAGTGCAATGAACACAGCTTTAAAAAAATAATTAAATATCCTCTTATCTGTCTGAGCATGCTGATCTCTTTGCAAAGGGGTATTTTCTTCTCTTTTTTCACTTTTATGTACTCTTTTATTTATTTATTCATTTATTTATTTATATATCAACTTTGATAGATTGACCCAGATAACATCTGTACTGATATTGGCACAAGAATGTTCCAGAAAAGTTAGAAAGATCCATTTCCACTCCAGGAATATGTTTTAATGGATATACATGTACATATATTAACAGAAACCTGTTCAAACTTCAAAACCCTGCGAACATAGTTTTCTAGTACCAGTATTAAATTCTCTAGAACTTGCCAAAGTGTGAAGCCAGCCACTATTGAAGCAATTTAAGTCTGCATTGAGCAAGAGGAAGTAAAATTTGGCAGGATCATAGATGGAAGAGAGAAGAGGATTGGAATGGAATAGAGTGGAGGAAGAGAGAATGAGAGAGACAGATGGAAGAAATATGAAATAGAATGACAGAAAAAGCATGTATTACCCCCTTCCTCCCCCCCCCCCCCCATATAGAAATACAGTGCTCATTGAATTATGATGAAATTCCTGTACAAATCTTTGGTATAATAGGACAGGATTAAACAGCGCTAGAGAAGTTGTCAGTAAAATGAAGGAGGAAGGCAAAAGGAGAGAAAGGGTTAATGGCAGCAAATAATAGGGATAATAAGAGAGAAATTAAAAGAGAGAAACAATCAAAATGAAAATAGGAGATATTGGATTCAAATGATTAGTAAGAGAGGGAGAATACATAAAGTTTTCAGTCCAGTATATATGCAAAAGAATTCAGGGAGCTGGACTGCTAGAGATGGCAAAAGGAAGAAGATGTACATGGTTATGTAGAATCCATATTTTGAAAACAGTTGTATGTTTTCTTTAAGGATTAGCATGATCATTCTCTGTTGATCATGACATGTAGAGATAGAGGTGAGATTCCTAAATATATAAAAAAAACTCCAGATGATTTTAGGTTTGGAATGATTTAGATAGTAAAGCTCCAATACTCTTGAAGCTGCGTATGTGATGTAAAATTGCCACTATTTTTGTTATATGGTGCCTAAATAATAATTGCAATTTTCAGTAAATACATACATCAACATTAGATAATTTGACTTTGTAGCTTTTAGCAAACATTATCTGCCTTATGCTCTTTTTCCCTCTATTCTCACTCTCCTCTTCTCTCGCTCCCCCTCTCTCTCTCTCTCTCCCTCCCTTAAACCCTTTTCCCCTCTTCTCCCCCTCTCTCTCCCTCTCTCCCCCTTCTCCTCCCTCTCTCTCTACCGAGAGACGCAAGAGAAAACAAACTTCTCAACAGGTAGATGCGAGCAGACGGTTGTCATGTCATTAGTGACGTAGATCATTGCACTTGCCTTTTGAGACTTCTGTTTCCATGGCGATCTGATGTGGTAGATGGTGTTTTAGTAGACCAACAGTGAATTTCAAAGTACTCTCAAAGCCACGTCTCTCGGGGCAGCCCTTGAAGAGAAACAGTATTGTTATTTTTATAAACCTTTGTTATTTTTCTGTATATTTCCCTTTTCCTTTATGTTTTTTTCTTTTTGAGTTGCTAATTACTTAAAATAAGACTGGAAATTCAATTATAGTATTGATTTTCCATCTTCCCATTCCTTTTTATTTCTTTTATTTAGAAATTCTATTATTTTTCTGAAGGTTATGTCTAAATTGTCAAGTGTTATTGAAAGAGGTATTTGTCCTTAAAGAAATTCAATGAATTCTTAAAGGAGTTTTTTCTTCTCCCCATTGAAAGGAAACTGTGGAGTGTTTCATTTGAATGTCAGTCCATTTTAAAATTCAGATTTGTGTGGTTGTATGAATTTGCTCCACGATAGAAATATGAAAATAAGTAAACAAAAAAAGAGCCATTACTATTCTGACATGTCAGCTTAAATCCTACCCAACCTAAAACCAAGAAGCAAATATCTAACCCTATTAGGTACACATATCATCCCCAAATTTAGACTAGGAACAGCAACCCTCTTTCCATAAGGGAAATTACCTGTCTTGCCACCTTCATTCCAAAAGATCCCTCAAAACTTACCTTTCCCCCCAGTGATCTATGTGATCTACTTTGTATTTGTATTTGTAAGAACTATGGTACTTATTGTTTTTAGCGCTCCTATATATTTGATATTATTGTTATTATAAAGAGTCGACACAGCCATGAAAAACAAACAGAGTGCTGAAGCTGTAAATCACTTCAACACTACTAATTTTTCATTCCTTTCTTTTGTTTCTTTATCAAGGCTCATTAAAATGATTCTCTTGGATTTTATGAGAGAAACAAATAACTGTTGATTTTTTCCTACTTTTTTTTCTTTATTCAGATTTTAATGACCATGGATGTTTTCAGAGAAACAAGTTTATATTTTTTTCTTCTCTTGTTTCTTTATCTAGGTTCATGAAAGTGGTTCATTTAATGAGCATAGATGTTTTGATAGAAACATATTATGATTTCATTTTTCTTTCTTTTGTTTCTTTATCCAGGCTTATCAAAGTGGTTCAATGAGTTTGGATCTCTTGAGACAAACAGGTAACCTATTTATTTATATTTTTATTTATCTATTTGTAATTGATTTATTTATTTGTTTGTTTGTTTATTTTTTATTTATTTATTCTGTTTATTTTTATTTTATTTTTTTAATCATTTATTGTTTCTTGTGTTTCTCTGGGTTCAGGAAAGGGGTTCTCTGAAAAAGCAATGGTGTTTTTAGAGACACAAATAATTATTTTTATTTTTATTTTTCCAGGTTTATCCAAAGTGATTTCCATCATTGAGAGGGTGGATGTTATGACTGACACAAGGGATGCTGAGCTGGACCTTGCTATCCTCAGACTGTCACTGCATCAGCAGGTATGGTAGGATCACCTCTCTAGAAAGGACACCTGCACAGAAAGGGCAAGGATCTTTAGAAGTGGAATGCTTCTTGATAATATGTCACGATCACGTGCTAGGCAACGTCTGCGGAGCATTCTGACTGAAGAAGTCTTTTGTTTTCATCACGTTTTGAAAACTGGTATTGTATCACCATGGACCCTGGTTAAACCATGTGGTGTCTTGTGCCATGAGTAAAATTAAACTGTGCCTTTTCCTACAATGTTGTATCGTATCGGAGTGTACATTTTTGTTAAGGCAGTATTTTATGTTGTATACATATAATTATATAAAAGTGGTGAAGCATTATTCAATTTCTTCATGTGAAGTACCACTTGAAAAAGTGATCAAAGATTGGTATAATGTTGTAAAAGATTTGTAAGGAGGGAATGAATGGAATCCCGGGAGAGGAAATAAAAATAGTCGGAGATAGGAGGAGAGGGTGACAATAAGAGTTGATAGGAGAGGAAGGGAGTGTTTGATAATAGCCTTGAGGAGGAAACAAACTTACTGGGTTAAGAGAGGCGGCGCTCAAGGAATTAAAAAGGGTTGAAGGAATTAAAATAAGACTCATTAAGTCAAGATGAAGAAAGGGGGAAAATAACGGGATGATTAAGGTAATGTTAAAGGGTTGGAAAAGGCAGTGGGAGAGAGAAGGAAAAGGGATCTGACAAGACTAACTCATTAAGGCAAGATGGGGACAGCAAATATTGCAGGATGATTAAGGCGATATTGAAGGGTTGGAGAAAGGCAATAAAAATGCATTATACATAGCACTGAAAGCGGGTCCTTCACATGTAATCAGGGTACTAGCTGGTCATTATGAGACGAAGGCAATATCATTTTTTGTTGTTGATCCTTGAAGTGAACCTTTGGAAACGGCTCCTAATATTGTCCTAGGAGGGATGCAAGCTGAGATAATTGGATGTTCATTATCAGGGTCCATGCCTAATCACTCTGTATGCCTCCCAACCACAGACACCATCCTCCTTCGTCTCCCGCTGGCGTTCCCTCTCCGCATCTCACACCCCTCCCCTCCCCCCTAAGCTGTTCAGACTGGCGGAATGAAACGTAGATTGAAAGATGTTATCAACAAAGACGTGTGACTGTCCATCATGAACAGTGGTTTCAGTTGAAGCGTATGGAATTATGGACTAAATCAGAAAAGAGGTGATTTTAGAGAAAGTATAACATGTCCAGTGGAAGATCAATTGTTTCCTCTTGAGTTTAGATAGTTAAAGACCATAGGGATAGGGTTGTGATTGATTTGGGGGGTTAGGTTTAAGTTAGATACACCAACATCATGGCCTGGCCTGTAGGTCTACAGAAGAGGAAGAAGAAGAAGTCTAGTGTATGATGGGTCTCGGGTTGAAGTTAATAATTATGTGACTAGTATGAGAAATTAACCATAGATACATTTTTACCTAGAATTGTGTGAAGACAAGTTGTTCCAATTTTATTTTTAACTGTCAAATATCCAGAACCAATTCAATGCAATAGTTTCCCTATGGTATGGCATCAATCCTCAATTTAGATAGGACTGAAGGCTGTAGAACCCTGGTTGCTCATCTTTAAGCATATACATTAACTTTCTTAGTCATTAGGTTAAATATTAAATCCATCAAATATTTGAAGCAAAAGCAGTAGGAGACTAACAGCATTAAAACAGCGGTGGCCAAACTGAACCAGGTACCTCCAGGTTGAGGGATCAAGGCTTACCATCCACTGAACCACCGAGGCTCCGAGAACAGTATCACCCTGCTCTACTCAAGCCCGTCAAGTTTGTACGTGAGAACATGCTCTCTGCCGCCCTGGTATGATGTTAATGTACTTTTGGCCAGCAGATTCCGTGTGAGTGGGTTTGGAGGGGCTGGATTATATCTTGTCTGGTTGCTGGTCGGTTGTTCCTGTCAGCCAAACGCAATCAGGTGAAAACTGTCTGACGGCTGAGAGGAGAGAATGTTCTGGATTACCCAAGGGGAGGGGTAAAGGGGTGTAATGGGATGAGGAGGGGTAAAGGGGTGTGATGGGATGAGATGGGGAAGATGATGGGATGGACATGGTAGGATGGGAATGGAGTAAGGCAAGGATAGGGGTGGAGTAAGGAAAGAGTAAGGGGAGGATTGAGATGGAGTAGGAGAAAGATAGGGGTTGAGTAAGGGAATAATGGGAGAAGAATAAGCGAAGAGTAGAGCAGAGTAAGAGCAGGATATGAGGATAAGGAAATGACAGAGGTGGAATAAGGGGAAAACAGTGCAGAGGGATGTAACAAAATATAATGATAAACAATTACATATTAAACAAAACAAAAAAGTGCCAATAAACCTACGAATTACAATACATATGAAATATACAGAGTAAGTTAATCATCAAAAGCAAGTTTGAATAAATGTGTCTTAAGACATATTTTGAATTGTTTAACAGTTTGTCAGTCTCTGTGTGTCTGTCTGTCTGAATATCTGACCATCCCCCTCTCTGTGTGTCTCATTTGCCTCTTTTCTTGTTTGCTTTTCTATCCACATGTTCCGGTTCCTCCTCTCCCCTCTCCCTCAATCTTCCCTTCCCTCTGTATTATTATCCCTGACTTTGTGTCTGCCCCCATCTCTCTCTTTCTCTCTCTTTCCTCTCATTGTGTACCTTCATATTTTTCTACAGCAAACGGCATATGTATAGTTTTGGGATTTGGAAACAAATATTGTCCTATCAATTCTCATTAGAGTTTAAAAGTTCATTATGGGGGGTATTTTTTGTGTACTTTATACAATTTTATTTTATCAGTTCGGGCCTCTTAGTTCAGGTATTGTGCAATTTTTACTCTGTACACAAGTGCAAAGTACAAACCCATTAATACTTATCGAGGTACTTTTTATGTGTTTCTTTTATTTCTTTAAAAAGGATTTTAATAAAGAGTACATATTTTGTCCTGTTAAGAAGAGATTTAAGAATTGTTTCTTTTGTATTTTGTATTTTATTTGATAAAAAAAGCAAGTTTACTCAGATAAAAAGGTTGTTTTTAATTATTTTTCCAGGAACACATTTACAGAGCGCAACATTACAAACAATACAAGATTAAGTTATGGAATTTGTCAAGCGCGAGAACTATTGAAAGAGGACTCATTTTCTTTATAACACTTTCCTCCTAAGCAAATAGAAGAAACATGGTAAAGATACATAAATAATGCATTATCGAGCGCCATGAGCGTCCCTGGATGGTGCGTTCGTTTATAGGTTTACACTGTTATTTTTATTTATATTAAAGAGACAATATCAACATTCTCCTTAATTGAAAAACCTAGGAACACTGGAGGTGAATGATTAAAATTCCCAGTTTTTTCTAAATAATTCTTTATTTTCTTTTGTTTTGACATTCCCTATCAAATGAATGTTTACACAAAATATTTTCAGGTAAACATCTGTTTTTAAGTTGCTTATGTGCGTAATATGAACAGATTCATATTGTATTATTATGCAGGATCTACTTTGAAATGTGCAATGACTATATTTGGCCTTTAAAGTACTGTGTGTGAAAGAGCATCATAAATATTTGCCAATGTATTGTGCGATTAGCTAGATCAAACACCATGTATGAACAATTTCCCATGCATGATTTCAAAACAGAATAAACAAAAATCCCCTTTGTGTACTTTAGTGCACTTTGAACACATACCTGCATGCATTCATACTGTGTAAATATATGTTCCCACTTCCACATTCTCTGTGATTCTCTTTGATGTCTTTAATCCCTTTTATTTTCTATAATTTAGAATCCTCAGGATTAAAAAATATTAATGATTCTTAGCAAACTATTCATGAGGTCGAATTTTTTTGTTCTAATCAAAGAAATAGATGTAAAGATGTACCACGTTTGTAACAGAGGTGCTACATTGAAAGGATAATCTTGTCTATTTTTATCAAACATTCTTTGAAATGAAAGAATGTGCGGCCTCAATGTTGCCTTTGTCACAATTATGATATGTTTGCTTTGTGGAGAGAGCAATTATCATTCAGAAGTATTTTTAGAATTTGACCTCATACATATTTCTAAGCATTCATGGATTGTCCCCTTATTTCAGTTTGAGTCTAAATATTGAATGAGTGGGAATTAATGGGGGTTATAGAGGGGTTATTATCAATGATAAATGGAAAAGCAAAGTTCATCGTCAGAACTGTTTTCCTTGGGGTTTTTTTTCTTATCATTTCTATTATTCAAGAGAAGATGAAGAAGAACAAGACAATCAAAGCTGCAATAACTGCATTCCCATAAACTTTTTAGTCATGTAGGAGAGAGAGAGAGAGAGAGAGAGAGATGAAGAATAAGCCAATGAGCCATAAAATAATTTCCCTTGAGAGAAAAACATTCTTTAAAATGTTTTTCTGTTATGATGATTGTCACATTGACATTTGAAAACACATTTATGCGTGGTTTCTTTTGGTTTTACCCCCGAGCAATCCTTCTCTCTTGATAAATGTTGTTTGCACATTCACAGGTATTAAATTTTTTCAGCAACTGTTATTCGCTATTTTCTAATTATATCTGTATATAATTATGAGGCTTAGGAAGAGGGTTTCAAAACAAACTTGAAGGTTTTCTTTTTTGTTTGTATGTGTGGGAGATTGTTCATATGTAGAAGTTAATTGGGTATTTCTTATATGTTATATCCTACTAGATCGCTATTTTTCTCCCGGGTATGGAGTAGCAAATGTAGATTAATATCTTGCCAAAGGACATTAGTGCCGTGTTGGGGATTGAAACCACACCCGTTGCATTTGAAGTCAAATTCTTAAACCACTCGACTCCTTGACGATCGTTGATCTCCGAAATAGCGGAGGGAGAATAAGATGATGATGATATCGGTAGTAATAGGCAGATGGTCTTCATGTTCAGGCTCCTTCTAATCTATATAATTATGTTTCAGTGAGAAACATCTATCAATAGGAACAACAGAAGAGGGGGTCTTTTAAAAGTTTACAAGACTGGTGGTCTTTCTACAAAGGTGGTCACTAGAGCAGGTTTGACATGTAGACCTTCATAAACCTAGTCAGAAGATTGGTTCACTGACAAGATCGATGGTCCATGAGGTTAAATCACTCTAAAATACAAACAGTATGATTTGGTCTTGGGTTGGTTCTTCGGTCTGGTGGTTCACTGGTCTGTTAATTGGACCTTCACTCTCCTGAACTTTAGGTCAACCGAAACGTCTTCAAATGCAAGGTTGTGAAATGCCACAGAGGTGAGAAAAGTTCATGTCTTAAAATGTGAGAATACATTTATGACATCATCATTTCATCCTGTATTATCCAGATCTGCTGAGAGCCAGAAGGGCCTTTACTCTGCAATAACATTGTCTGTTTGGTGCCAAAATGGCATTCAATGTGTATTCATGTATGTGGGACGCCCCTGTGGCTTGAACCAGACAAGTTATAAGGATATTGGGATCTGCATGTGGTTGATAGGCCTGTAAAAACAGGAAATATAAGCTGCAGGAAAAGTGGGGGTGGTGTTTTGTCAAAGGGAAATATACAGTTAACAATTAAATTATCCATACCCCTTGTAAATTTGATGTTTTTTGTGTTTGTCGTCACTCAAGAATGAAAGGTAGACTGGTTGAATAAGGACCTTTGTTGAATGCTTTTAGATGTAATCGTTAATATGTCACATTCTCAAGAAACATCAATCAGGGCAAATCAATTTTTCAATTACTTTAAAAATGACACAAATTGGTAATTAGGGTATGAATAATTTGGTTGTTAACTGTTTATAGTGCCGCTCATCCCACTTCCTGCATGTGGTGCCATAACAATAGCAATTAATCATTGTGGAATTCCACCAATGAATAAACATTCATGCCAAGTCAACATTCTTGACATTTCTGTTTGGGGGGGGGGGGGATGAATCATTTTTTAACAAAGGAAATGGGATTGTGATATATTATGATTGCTACATTTGAAGAGTTCTCTTACAAAGTACATTTAGAGTCAACTTCTTCATATTTTTGTTTTTCATTTACTTTTCTCTTTTATCTGAACTAAATGGAATTTTGTGTTTTTCATTTACTTTTCAATTTTATCTGAACTAAATGGAATTTTTTTTTTTTCCATTTACTTTTCAATTTTCAAGTAAATGGAATTATCCCGTTCTAAATTCCTAACAAAACACTGTGGACAGAAGAGTTCAGACAAATAATGGCAGTTTTGAAACAATACGCTTTATCCAAGAAATTAACACACTGAACACAGGAACCGGATGGCTCCTAAAAACTGTATTAAAGCATATGGGAATGAAAGAATCTAGTTTTCTACGGGTTAACATTATTGAAGCCACACAAACCAAACTGAATAGAGATTTTGAGAATAAACAATAATCAGATGACAGGATATGTGACCATTGTTTTTCTTCAAATGTTACCAAAATACCCAATTAAACAAATCCTGTATTAGGCAAGTACAGACAAACATGACTTAGTAGCAACCTTGTCTTTCTGAAGGTCAGCTATCTGTAGTCGTCCACAGTTAATACATAATTCTAATTTCATGATTTAAGCTTCTTTAATTTATTACCATAATTAAAATGATGCAGGTACTGTTCATTTAGCCAGAAAGGAAATATATTAGGGAAAGGCTTACCTTGAAAAGGCCATATCATTAGGTGCATAAAGGGATCCCTGTTGAAAAGGAGATTGTTAACACTTTGTAATTCATGAAAAGGATAGCACATATAATGTGGTTTGATTTCTTTTCAATTCAATGAAATGAATTAAGAAATCATTCAATATGACCCAATCCACTGTACTATTCTATTATTAATCCACAGAGTGTAGCATGTTTTTCTTGCCATTGTAATGTAGGATAAATGTCAAAGAGGGTTTAGGTCTTTTGCAAGGTTTAAGAAGAAATAATAATCCTGTTCTTGTTGAAAAATTGAGTGAAATGGCAAATAAATTTCATGCAATAATATCAAATACCCTCTATTTGTTATATTTGACATGATGATGCAAATGATTATTTGATGGTAGATAAATAAATAAAATACAATAACCTCAAGATATCCATATTGTTGCTGGTATGCGTGTCATGATTTACATGTAGTCAATATATCATTGACAGAGGGTGTCACATGACCAGGTCATATGATGCTCTCATAACCATATGATGGCCTTGTCTTTAGTTGCTCAAAACACTTCAAATGAAATTAAAATAATATATTGTTGCTTGTCTGGCCTCTATATCCATTGTTCTTACCATATTAAACAGTAGTAGTGTGATGCCAAACATACCTAGAAGCGAAAAATATAAAAAGGATGAGGCCCTTGCACTGTAATGTTGTTCATTATGTTATTGTTTAGCATCCACATGTATGGTTCTTAATATGAAAACAGAAGTATGACGCCCAACATACTGAGAAGCGAAAAGCGTAAAAAGATTGGAGCTCCTACACTGTAATCTTGTTCAGTATTTTGAGAGGATAGGTAAACCTCATAGAGAAATCAATAGGTACAAAATTGAAATGATCATGATCATGTTTAAACTCCAAAGAGAGTTGATTTTTTAAATGCACCATATTTTATGGCAAACAACGATTCTAAGCAAATTTAAGTTATGCTGAGTAGTCATACTGGCCAAATTTATATTCTGAGAAATGTTGTCTTTTGATGACTTTCATACCTTTAAATGAAAATAATATAATTGTTACAGACTTTATTCCCCAGACATGTCATGAGCTTTCCATCAGAATGATCTGCCTAATTGACATGTATTTCTCAAGTTACTTATTCAACCATGTGAACCCAGGTTGAGGTCGATAACGAGTTCATTTGATAATTAAATTGTTTTTGCAGTCATTGAAGTACATTGTATTTTACTAGCTGTTATCACGTGTTTGCTCACCTACTACATTCAAGGATGTTAGGGTTGACCTAGGGTTGGTTGATCATCTGTAATCTGTAACCTTTAGTCTTTCATTTGAAAATAGGGTTCGGATTTTGAAGTTATTTGATTTTCTAGGCCTTGTGTATAGTTATCAGTTGTTAATTATTTCCTATGCCATATTTGACATGTGATAAAAATACAATCTAAAGGATTGTCCAATTTAGATATATCAGTTTACAGATTAATTCATGAAATTGTAACAGCTATATTCACAAAATTCGCATCATAATGACACAATAGATGGATTTACTAACATATTTAAGTTACAATAATAATAATATTTAGATTGCAAGAGTCTTGCCCGACATAGCAACAAGTAATCTATGCAGATTGGATTCCAAGTATTGAAGTTCATTCATGAATAAAATGTTAGTGGATAGCTCATCACTAGATCCCCAGGAAAGAAAGAGCTATTAATTTGTATATGTTAGTAAACCGGTATATTACAATTTGTTCTGATTATGGGCCTACGTTTCCTATATAGGCCTACTTTAAAAAATTTAAACAAAAGCTAACCAAGCATTCACTGATTTCAGACTTCCAGACAAATATTCCATTGTAAATGCTATACATCCATTCAGATGTGTCATTTCAAACCACTTTTAACCATTGTGATTTGCAACAAACATTGTAAGAACAATTTCAAGTTGTATAACTAGGCATATTCATATATAACCATGTAATATGAATTGACTAATATTTCATAAGTGTATATCATTTTACTAATGTGTGTATCGTTTGATTGTAATACCATGTTGTTTCAAAATAGGAGAAATGCTTGAAATCGCAGCAATGTATTATGTGTGATTAACGTGTTGATATGTATGCATTGTGCTACGCAATTGGCTGAAAATGAATTGTCATATATATTATGCTTTAAAAGATAAATTCAGCACAAGAAACAAACAAAAATGTGTATGCAGTCAATATGATATGTCAATTTGGTTTATTTCTCCCTCTATATAAATGCTTGTTATTGTTATTCTTCTCTGAGAGAGAGAGAGATACTTGTATGGTTTCACATAAAAATATATAAATACATCGAATGTTTACTTACGGAGCAGTTAGTCAATATTATATATTTGATCACTGCATCAACAAGTCTTGCATGCATGGTTTACATGTAGACCGAGTCTCAGAGGACATTTTGGGAGGATAGAGAGAGAGAGAGAGAGACGGAGAGACAAAGAGAGAAGTTGAGGAAGAGAGAGGCGGAGGATAAAAACACTCTGTAAATGGAGATCTGACGTTTAATTAAACAAAAGTCTTGTGTGTTTTTTACAGACATATCCCTATTACCTTGACCATTAATAAAGTGCTACGCCTACAATATTTGAACAGAATTATTAGCAGGCGTGTTTTAATTGTCCAGCATTACAAGGTGTGAGAGAGGGGAAGTGTGAGAGGGAGGGGAAAGACAGAGAGAGATAGGGAGTGATGGAGATGCTAGAGAGAAAGAGGGTTAGGGAGAAAGAAAGAGAGAGAGAGAGAGAGAGGATGAAATAGGAGAAAGAGAAAGGAGATGATATAACATAATGTTTCCAATAATCATGTTTATTCCACCAGACTTTTCTCATGTTGCGCAGAATGAAGCTTAGAAAAGACAATATTGTTGATCTTCTTCTCTATCTCTTTGTTTTCTCAAGGGATACCTGTTAACGCGCCAGAAAACAAGGCCAAGCCAAGCTCATTCTATTTATAGCTGTCGATCCTCCATACCTGGCACGCGGTTGTGTCATGATCGCAGTACGGGGCAAACAAGCTACTTATTCCGACACCTCTCATCGATTGGAGCGAGAAACAACCTGAGAGATGGATCACTTCAAGCGAAAAGATGGAAATAGCAATTTCCCTCTTTTCTCGCCTCCTCTCGGTTCGTCTCTTATCATCCCCCCCCCCCCTTCTGTAAATCATATCCATATCTATTTCTATCTTTGTCTCTTCTATTTTACCCCTCCCCCTCTCCCTCTCTTTTGTTTCCCTTTCTCTTTTCCTCATTTCATTCCTCCCCAATCTCTCTCTGTTTTCTCCACATCTTGTTTCTCTCTTCATTTTGTTATCTTGCTTTTGTTCTCACTTCTTCTCCGTCTCTCTCTCTCTCTCTCTGTCTCTCTCCCTCCCCTCTCTATCTTTCTTTAATTGCCAAACTATGGTCTATGTTTTCTATACACATTTGATTTCTCTGTTTACTTTCATACTCTCTCGATATCTCTCTCTTTCTCTCTCTCTCTCTCTCTCTCCCCCTCTGTCTGTCTGTCTGTCTCTCTCTGTACCTCTCTATGTCGTTCTCCTCCTCCAACCTGACAGTGTATCCTCCACCCCGCATCCTGCTCTCCATCTTCCATCAGAAAAACACTCCACACTGTCCTCCATCTGAACCCCGCATCAGACTGCACACATCACATTAGAACCTAGTCTATCACCAAAGACCCCTTAGGAGATTAACACTAAAACAAATATCAGCAATTGCCATGAAAAGAGAACAACTGGATAACAATCAGCATCTTTTCATATTCACAGTGGTATAATATACATGTACATAATAATTGGTTTTGTGGAAGAGAAAAGGCTGCACAATTCATGTTTGTTTAAATATTTGTTTGTAGTAGAATCAGATTAAAGTCTGCATCTACAGAACACCATGAATTATTTGCCAATGTGAGACATGGCATGTACACCGTGGACCTCACAGACAGAGAGCTATGCCAAATTAATTATGTCTGAATATTGACAAGTTGCATTAAAATAATTCATCATCTATGTCATTAAATGAGAATGTCATTCACTTCTGCTCTACCCTTCACACCAAGCGTTTCATTTAGATGCAGTATTTAGTAGTAGATGTACATGTTGATGTAGATATAGTAGATGTACATGTTGATGTAGATATAGTAGATGTAGATGTTGATGTAGATATAGTAGATGTAGATGTACTGGTGATTGTAGTATTGTTGATGTAGAAGCTGAAGTAGATGTAATAGTAGCAGTAGTAGTACTAATGGAAGTATACGTAGTAGAAGTAGTAGTAGAAGTAGTAGTAGTAGTAGTAGTAGTAGTAGTAGTAGAATTATAAATAGATGAAATTGTAGAAGTAGGTGTAGAAGTATAAGTAGATGTAAAAGTATAAGTAGATTTAGAAGTAGAAGTAGAAGATGTAGAAGTAGTAGATGTAGATGTAGTAGATGAAGAAGTAGATGAAGAAGTAGAAGTAGAAGTAGATGTAGAAGTAGAAGTAGTAGAATTAAAAGCAGTAGATGTAGAAGTAGAATTATAAGTAGTAGATGTAGTAGATGTGGATGCAGACGTAGAAGATAAAGAAGTAGAAGTAGAAGTAGTAGAAGTAGAAGTAGAAGTAGATGTTGATGTAGATGTAGAAGTAGATATATAAGTAGTAGATGTAAATGTAGAAGTAGAAGTAGTAGATGTAGAAGTAGTAGATGAAGAATTATAAGTAGTAGATGTAGTAGATGTGGATGCAGACGTAGTAGATGAAGAAGTAGAAGTAGAAGTAGAAGTAGTAGAAGTAGAAGTAGATGTAGATGTAGAAGTAGATATAGAAGTAGTAGATGTAAATGTAGAAGTAGATGTAGAAGTAGTAGATGTATATGTAATAGATGAAGATGTTTCAGTAGAAATAGAAGTAGATAACAAAGTAGATATAGATGTAGAAGTAGTAGATGAAGATCTTTCAGTAGAAATAGAAGTAGTAGACGTAGAAGTATAAGTAGATGTAGAAGTAGAAGACAGTAGTAGATGTAGAAGTAGAAGACAGTAGATGTAGAAGTATAACTAGAAATAAAAGAAGTAGTTTTCCTGATCTGTATATCTCATCTCTTCCGTATATCTGTCCTTCTGCCTCCTTTATTGTTCATCCGGATGATGCTTAACCTTCGGCATCTCGTTTCCAATCTCCTTGAAAATTCTCAGCTTTTGTTGACAGCCTTCTTTCTTCCGTTGTCCATTTCTCCATTTAAGAGACTCAAGGTCTAAGCTCTCTTCACTTATCTTCATCTAAGATTGTCTCCTCTGTTAGCTTTACACGTTGTCCATCTGACCTCTCCATTATCAATTATCCGTTGCCAAGGGGACGGTAATGATTGCCATCATCTCTTCCCGCCGCATCCTCTAGGCTGCGTCGTCAAGGATGAGAGAAAGAGGGGGAGAGGGGAGAGGGGGATGGGAAATAAGATTGTAGAAGTATCGGGGTTCATGTAGAGAGAGAAAGAGAGAAAGAAAATAGAGAAGGGGAAGGAAATGAGGTAAAGGAGAGGGAGATAAAGGGAGAGAGATGGTGAGGACGAGAGAGAAAGAGAGGAAGTAAAAAAAGGGAGAGAGAATATGGGAGAGAGAGAGAGAGAAGGGGAGAGATTGTGATAGAGATGGGGGGAAGGAGGAAGATAACAATTCTTAGAGAGGTGAAAAGTTACTGTGAAGAGAAAACTGAGATAATAAGGGATGCAGTGCAAGAAGGAGAGAGACAGATAGGGAGATGGAGAGAGAGAGAGGAAGAGAGAAAGAGGGGGAGGGGGCAGATGTTACATTGACCCGTTGCGTGTTATTGATTAACTTGATGATGCTTCCGTGGCGTGGCGTACGCGGCTATACCACTAGCAGGACCTCGAGTGAAATATCAAGCAAAATCTTATTGATTCTAACAGATCTGTGATAGCAATCGGATAGTGTAGAAGGTAAGTGAAGTAAATAGTAAATACTGTAGACAGAGATGACGTATGATAATTTTTTTTAAATTTAAGACTACTTTGAACATATTTTACACGAGATACCAATTAATAAAGTTTTTGTTTTAGATTACAAGCAAATTAATAATATGACGTTTGTTCTAAATAGGTATAAAAAATAAACTTCTGTCTTTCTGTATAGGTCAAAATTATGTACACTCATTTAAAGAAAAATCACAATAATGTCTCTCTCTCTCTCTCTCTCTCTCTCTCTCTCTTTGTTTTTGTTTTTCTTTCTCTACATGAGCCTGTTTCTCTTTTAGGGGTAGAACTTTTGACAAAATGATAATGCTTAATCATCAAATTTATCGAATTCAGTGCCGGGTACATGTATATAATCATAATTTCATAACTATCAATAATCCTATGACAGAAATGATCTAGAAAAGCGTACAACTAGGACTCAATTCTGCAAGTTCACAGAAAAATTCTGCATGGCGAGGTATTTTTGTATCCCCCTCTCAAAACAGGTTTATTTTAGCCCTGGTGAGATGCCAGAGGTCTATGGCCCATTTTGTCACATCCATGTGCAGTCGCCTAGAAACCAGGACAATCCAATATCAATTATTTTGTTTGTTATCTCTGTTTTTTGGCGCGAACCAGACGGTGCCTCGGGAAACCTGATACAATGTTCTCTCATCCTTTTTATTGTTATCTTTGGCTTTCATCGTCACACTTTCTCTTCTTAATCATGTCTTCCCTGTTTACCCTTTCCACCATTTTCGATGCATATCTTCCTCTATGTATTTTAGATTAAATAAGTCAACTTCTCCTATCCCCCATACATCTCCCCCCCCCCCTCTCTCTCTCCTCCTATTTTTGTCTCTCTTATCTTCTTACTCTCGCTCTCTCTCTCTCTCTCTCTCTCCTTCTATTGTAACTCTCTCTTTTTTTTTTTTTTTTTTTTTTATCCCTCTCTCTTTCCTAATTTGTCTCTCTTTCCCAATTTGTCTCTCTCTTTTCTTTTTAGTTCTTATCTCTCTCTCTCTCTCTTTCTCTCTCTCTCTCTCTCTCTTCTTTTTAGCTTTTTTGTTATCTCTCTCTCTCTCTCTCTCTTCATCATGTTCATCTCCCTTTATTTCCACTACGATTCATTCCAATTCAAAACATTTTTCATCCCAATAAATAAACCCACTTTCCTCATTAGCTAACCCAGTATGCTAATCTGCATGCAATATGCATTCACGTTCCAATTAGAGAAAAAAAGACATGGTCTATTAGGTAAGAGCGCTGTTGATGAAAAATCTAATAATAAGCGACGGGAGTATAAACACCCCCCCCCCCCTCCCACCACCACCACCACCACCCTCTCTCCTTCCCGCACATACTTCAACGTCATCTTTCATTCCTCATGTGACCCCTTTTCATCTTTCACCCCCCCCCCCCCCCTCCCTTCATAATCTTCCTCCTCCGACGGGATAAAGATTATGCAGATCTTTGTTTCAATCTATATTGTACCTATATACACATGATAACAGAGTGTGAATAATGCTGTACACATCTTGATTAAAAATTAACATATAAATTGACTTAAAACAAAAACTAAAACTAAACTAAACTTTCCCCCTAACGGGAAGAAGATTATGCAAAATCCTTAAAACCTAGTTTTAAATGATTAGAATTTCCCCATCCAAAGTACCTTTGTCAATATAACAACAGTGTTTAATCTCTTGCCCAATACACAAACTGATTAAATGTATATAAGAGTACATAATTTAAAAAGAATAATAAGAAACGTATTTCAGTTTTGAATGAAACTTGAGGCGTGCATATACTAGATTGTGCAAGAACTTTAACATAATCACAATCCTCTTAAAAAAAGATATACATGTCAACAAAATATAAGTGACTTGTGACGGGGACGCCATAACGATACGTATATAGATTACATAAAATATCTTCGCTCCAGTGATGTCGAGGGAGCAGACAGCAAGAAACTATGCGAATAATCAATTGGCTTGAGAAAGTCAACAGGAGTGGATGAAAGTTTACCCACTACATTTTAAGTTTGCATGGTAGAAGCTTAAATTACAAGTCATGATTACCCCCATCCGATCAGAGTTTTCTGTATCATACCTGAAGTATCTTGATAAAAGTAATAAAACAGAGGAATTATTCCCAGGTGATCTATGCAAATGCTTAATGCGGCGCTCATGATAAAACCGCAATAATCGCAATTACCGTACACGCTTCTGCTCATTATTGTTTCCACTTGAACAATATTCAAATAATATGCATGGCCGTCACAAGGCCTGGATGTGAGATGGACGTGGGTGAAGGATGCTAGACGGATCGCATCCTTTTCTAATGGCTGTCATTAATTTGAGTAAACAGTAAGCAGCATCTAAAGCGAGCAGTGGTCGAGGTAATAACGAGTTCAATTGGCGTTCATTTGCTGGCGACCGTCAGTAAATGGTGTCAACGCTGTGTTAAATAAAACAGCAGCGAGCGAGTGGTTAGGTGGTGGTTGTAGTCCCCCCCCCCCCCCCTCTCTCTCTCTCTCTCTCTCTCTCTCTCTCTCTCTCTCTGCCTCTCTCTCCGTCTCTCCATTTATTTATATCCATCTCTCCCTCAATATCTTGATCTCTTGATCTCTCTCAATTAAAATATTTTAACCGATTTGCAGAAAGCCTGATAAAATTGACCCCCCCCCCCCGAAACAATAGATGAGGAGGAGGAGGAGGATGATCACGAAAGACGGGGATGATGATGGTGGTCATGATCATGATAATTAGGTCAATAGAACGAAGATGATGTTAATGATTATGTGATTGATGTGGTGGTGACGAGGATGGTGATGATGATGAGCAGGAGAAAGAGGAGGATGGAAGGGAGGGGGAGAAGATGAATTTCATAACAAGGAGGACAACAGTGTAATATTTTGTTCTGCACACTTGTTTTGCCAATTAATATGTGGGCATGAAACCATAAGAAATTTGAAGTGACGCAGTACTCTTGCTCCATTGTCAGTAAACTACTTTTAAGCAATGATTTTTGATCAGCCCATAGAAATCCTGCGAAGTTGATGCCCTATCACGATATTTGAATGATGTGCTCAATTCTGTGAAATGTATATTTATATGTCTCCCAGGAAGTGATTACATACTCACGAGCTAAATATGGTAACACATTTTGTTCGAAAGGGGCTGAAGATTAGCTAAAATTAGACAATAATTGTACATCAGAATGTAAGGAGGTAGTAAACCCATATTGTGTAGTAATTATGGCTAATGATAATCATGTGTGCTATTTATACAAAGAAATAATCAGCGGCTTAACATAGGGGTACTACTCGGCATATGCCTGAGCACAGGGCTTCGGGTGATAGACAATTATTCAGAATGGGGCACATTCTAATGTTCCAGGAAGTTAGGTAAATAATAATTTAGCAGTTTATGAATCTATGGTATGATATGGACAAACTTTCAAGCCGTAGTTATGGACATATCAGTATCGTTAGGCTAACTCAGATATGTGTTGACGGACAGGATGTATATATTCCAGTGAACTCACATATCGAAACCATATGCTTATGAATTAATAATAATAATAATAATAATAATAATAATAATAATAATAATAATAAAAACGTTACTTATAAAGCGCTTACCACCGAAGTCTCAAACCTTATATTTTAATACTCATGTAGGCCTATTTCATAACTCACTCTATTGAATAATCAAAATAAATGATGGTGAATAAATCAAAAGGAATAATAACAAACACATATAATGGTAGAGGGGAAGAAGTTATTCGTTGCAGAAACAGTTTTAATGCTGTTAAAGAACGTTTAAGATGGAAACACAATGATTATTATAACCATAACCGAAATACGTAAGGTTCATGGCTGCAATACCTCTTTTCTCTTCAGTGGTTAACATCACCACCATCACCACCACCATTATCAACTTCAAAACCATCACTATCACCACGATCACCATCAACATCATCACCATCATCATCACCATCACTATCACCAACATCTTCACCATCACCACCACCACCACCATTAACACCATCACCACTACCACCACCACCATCACCACCACCACCATCACCATCACCACCACCACCAACACCACCAATATCACCATCATCCCCACCATCACCACCATCAACATCACCACCACCATCATCACCACCATCACTATCACCCAGATCACCATCATCACTACCACCATCCCCAACAGCATCACTATCACCAGCACCACCAATATCATCATCACATCACCACCATCAACATCACCACCATCATCATCACCACCACCATCATCACCATCACGAACATCATCATCACCATCACCACCACCAGCACCATCACCACCACCACCAACATTACCACCACCACCACCACCACCACCGTCACTAACATCACCAACATCATCACAATTGACTCACATTGACTCACTCACACGTCACAGTTTTAAGCAGTCGGTATACGTCCGATATTTTAACGCGACCTTTATGGTTCATAAATAGCTGCTTACAAATCAGAAGCTTCAACGAATAAATAATAGGTGACTCAGGGCTGATTGAAGAATAAATGAATAATTAAAATGATGAATGGGTATGAGGATGGAGGATGCAATGAGGGATAGAGTCCTCCGAGTTTGTGAGCGTTCGATGGACATCGTGGACTGTGGTCATCTCATATGTATGAGTGTTCACAGCGAACCATTCATATTCGTATAGAGCTGAACGGAGAGCATCTTATATAAATATAATTTTAGAATGAGGACTAGGAAAAAGAAAGGAAAAAGTGATGATTAAGATTATGATGACGATGATAATGAAAATGATAATGATAATGGAGATGATGATAATGAAGACAATGATGATGATGATGATGATGATGATGATGATGATAATTATGATGACAATAGCAACGCTACTGCCGCTGCTGCTGGTGATGATGATAATGATGATTATAATGATGATGATGACATTAGCAATGTTGGTGGTGGTTGTGATGATGATGATGTTGTTGTTGTTGTTGATGATGATGATGATGATGATAGTGATGATAGTGATGACAATGACCATGATATTTACGAAACCACCGATGTAGTTCTTCATTTTTAATACCATTACCATTTTGCTCGTCATACTGTTTTTTGGCATTGAGTGTTGTTCTGTGTCATCATTTTATTTTCTCATGTTATATTTTAATTTTAGTTAAGAAGTCGTGAAGCGATCGATACGAACATTATTAAAGAAACCGTGCAATGATTCTCTTTACCGATCGTGATATCAAACAAACATGCTTAAAGTCACTGAGTAGTCGGCTCTCATGGGGAATTCGACACCGTTCGGGTGTTTACCCAATAACAGGTGTTGTCAATCACCAGGGTTAGCCTTGAGTTTTATGACCATTGGACCTTATGTAATGCTTTGATTTGCCCGAAGACTCTCGAGCTCTCCGACAGATTAGGGGGTAATTCTTGACTGGACTATGGGTTTGCTGTGTGCAAATTTGTACCCCCATTAATGGTATTTCCACCAAGTCTGGTGTCAGCGAATTATGGCCTTCTGCACATGGAAACTGGCGATCCAATCCCTTTAATATCAAACTCTGACAAGGTCAGCAATCCTCCTAGTTGAAGATTCTTTTACTCTACAAGACAGATAAAGCGAAGAAAACAAGAAGAAGTAAAAACAGAAAATTCCACAACAGCTCGAGTCTGTGTGATCATGCCTGTAAATGTCAATGTCATTACATCCTCAAATTTTTTCTGGTTTGTAATATTCGCCGCGGGTTTTTTTTTTTCAAGGAAAAAAGAGCGACATCTCTTCAGAAAAAAATTGTGAAATTGAGAGGCTGATGCATTTCCAGGAGCAGTCATTTTTGTATGAAATGCCAAACGTGTTAAATGAAATGTGAGGAGTGATGGAATGAATTGAGGTAATGAGGCGAACAGGGAGATGATAAAACAGGTTTTTCATATGTAATACTTTCCCATTTCGTATGGGGCTCGGTAGAAAAGGAGATATTTGATGTGATTTACGGAATGGATTGAACTTTGTTCATTATATATTTTCACCCCCCCCCCCTCCTTCTCTCTCTCTTTCCCTTTCTCTCTCTCTCTCTCCCTCTCTCTCTCTCTCTCTTTGTTTCTCTTTCTCTATATTTCACTCTCTCTGTTTCTCTGTCTCTCCCTCTCTCTCTCTCTCTGTTTCTCTTTCTCTATATTTCTCTATGATTTTCTCTCTTTTCCCTTTCGTTCTCTTATTCGTAACCCTCTCTCTCTCTGTCAAACCATGGTCAAACACTCTCCCTTCTTTGTCTACCTTTCTTTCATCCTAATTTGCCTGTTTGTCTATCTCATTAATATGCTGCTTCTCTCCCTCGTTCTATTATAATCCACTTCTATCCTTTTAATCTGGTTCATTAAACACACACTCTGTTCTGCATACCATGGTCCTACGAGAGATAATATTATTGGTCCACGAGAATATACCGAGCTCCCAAACGCTGATTTTGTCCATACAAATTATCTTGCATACTAACAAACTGCACTTGCGTGTACCTACTTTGCTCTTTGCCGTAAGTCTGTATATTTCTAGAAAATCCCTAACAGTAGTCCAATTTTCAAACTGTCATTTTGAACCAATTCTATCATTTGTCCCAATAACCAGACATTCGATACACAATTTTGCTGGGATAAACAAAACATCTTTCTCTGGAGTAGCTTATTTCAAAATGAGCTCCCATATTCCGTAAATCTACGAGATGAAGGTCATAAATCATAATGAGGCAAGGATAGATATTATTTGTTTGTTTTGCTTGTATTCGTAGCTTGGGCAATTTTTTTGCGATTGAGGTATATGCTCTTTAATTTTTATTTGAGACTGGTTAATTTTATCTGTGGTGCATGCCAGTTCGATAAAATAATGAAGGAGACTCAATTATGAAATGCCGAAAAGAGTTGTGTATTCGATCCTGTATTTTTATGTAAGGGTATAAGGGCATGTATTTTGTTTGATTTTCAGTTCATCATCGAGCCATTTATGTACATGAAACTGAAATTTTGGCTACCATGTGCATGCGCGAAAGCAAATAATGTTCGTAGAATTGAAATCTATAATAATTTTGTCTCTTTTTAAATTAATGATAACTGTAACAATACTATCATAATTTTATCCATGATGAACTCAATATCACCATGCTTTGTCTTCTGTAAACGACTTATAAAGGATATCTCCTTATCTATCTAAATTACCTGGGTAGAGAGTGGCAAAAGTAGATCGTCACAACTACGATTCAAACTTGAACTTCTTCACATTCGGGTAAAATATCCACTAGACCATGTACACCGCAATACCTTATACACAATGTCCTAAAAGCCCATGAGAATTAAAAGATATATATATTTGACTATGACGTTGAACTGAGCCTATACACTTTCTGAAGTGAGGAATAGAAGATTATTTTATCGGCTTCTAAATTTTTGTCAATGAAATGGTTTGCTTTACACACTTTATTGACTTGTCTCATTCAGGGTTTTTTCTTCCTGCATTTGCTCCTCATTTAAATAATTTCTGACTGACATTGATAATCAATTATGGATATTGCGTCATAATTATAATGAGTTGTGTCCATAACTCTCATCCCCCCGTCTCTCTCTCTCTCTCTCTCTCCCCCCCCCCCCCCTCTCTCTCTCTCTCTCTAACCCCTCCACTCTCTTCCTCCCGTACCATGATACCCGCCTTCGGGTACAGACAATACACCGTCTTCATCCTATTACCCTAAAAGCATTTGAAGGAAATTTAAGGAAATTGCATCTGCGATGAAGTCCAATTAAATGAGGGGTCGAGTCTAAAAATTATGACCCATCTCGTGCGCTAGTAGGCAAGGGCTTATGGAAATTCATGCCCTAATATTGATATTTGTATAACTTCTGAATCTGATGCACTTTATGTTCCTCGGCTTTCATTTAGAAGTGAATCTGAGAAGATTTGGAAGATGAGCTAAACATGTCATTTGATTTCTTTTTTCTCGGAAATCTGCACGTACTCTCCGCCCCTACTCCCCACAATCTCTTTTTCTCTCTCTCTCTCTCTATCTCTCTCTCAAATGTATTTATATCTTTCCGTCTATGTCTGTATGTCTGTCTCTCTCTCCCTCCATCTCTCTCTTTATCTCTCCATCTCTCTCGCTTTATTTCTTTCTACACCTTTCTCTCTCATTCTGATTTACTAATCACATTTTTCAATAATAAATAGATTACTCATGTCAGTATTACTCAGCCATATTTTTCTTTCATTGCATGAATTCATTTGCGTAAACGATTTCACATAACAACTCATTTTTGTTCATCTACATTCTACAGCACAGTTTCATTCAACCGAGCTTATTCGGTAATCTAATAATTGAAATTTGAATCAGTCTGTGAATTTCATTTCAATTTTCATGATCCCTCTGGAATTGACAATGTTGTTTTTCAGAATTGCTAAAGGGATAATGGGATATGGGTGAAGATGAAGAGAGTCAGAAGCAATTAAGGAAATATATCAATCAGAATTTAGTTGGCCTAATTTGTGATTTATTGTTAAATCTCACTCCCCTCCCCCTTTCTCTGTTTGTATGTATGTCTGTCTCTCCCTCTCCACCTCTGTATGTCGGTCGGTCGGTCGGTCGGTCTCTTTTTCTAGTATATATCCCTCCCTTTCCTTCCCTATATGCCTTGGCTCCCTCCCTCTCACTCATAAGCCTCTCATATATCATTTCACATTTTTTGTTTACTATGACATGCAGATGTTGTCATAAATTGACTACCTTATTGTTTGCATCCTTCACTGATAGCTATTAACTTGTTTGTGTGCTTTAAATGAAGCAGATAAAGAATAGCTTCGTTGTTCAATCCCCAGATGTTCCAACCAGATGTTTATTTTAAAAAGGCGTCAATCAATCAATAAATCGATGAAATACTTAACACTGGCATAAAATACACAATAACAAATCGGCATTAACATTTTTTCTTTCATATTTTAATTCATTCATACAAGTTCATGTTGTACACATTACATATTGGTTCCAGTACATAACACATTACATGGTGGAACAATAATACATTTGTCGTTTTTGTATTTATATTTATGATACATTCTGTACATGTACTGAAATATATATATATATTTATATTTGTTGTTGAAAATATTCACATTGGTAATATAAAGAAAACAAAACGTAATGGCAAGCACCTCATGCCTCACAATGAATGCAAATACATACTGACCAAAATGGGTGAGAAATACAAAATAATTGATTGATAATATGCTTTAAATTGAATTTCAAATTGATTAAAATGCTGGTTTATAGATGAATTATCATTTACTTTACTGTCTCTCGAAAAGAAAACAGAAATAGGATAAATACTGAATTTTATATCACATATGAGCTTATGGATTTAATATAAGCCTACGATTGCTTCGTCCTTACAAATATTTTTCTCATCAAAGTAATGTAATGCTCAGTCAATACAATTAGTACTTTAAACATGCATATCCTGTTAACATAACATGGACATGCTTTCTCAAAATTTAATTATATTACTGATAGGGTTATTTTCCCTATGAATTAATGATAGTACTTTATTGATGGCTTTTTTTAGAGCAATTGTAAACAGTAAATACTGTGTCATCTATAATTAAATTGTAGTGGTAGATTATTAAGTTCTTACTTTGTTCAGAGAAGACTTATTACACAGTCAAACTACATATTATAATTATTAAATCAATAGGAACAATATACTAATTAACTATAATGATGGTGATCATGACAAATTAATACAGTATGGTAACAGTGGTCTTAAACTACTATGTTGGTCCTATATGGTTCAATAAGAAAGAATGAAAAACTTATTTTAATTGATTTCCAGAGCCTCTTCTCATAGACCAGAATGGTATACAAATGGTGTATAAATGATATAGGATGAATTACAAAACATAAAAATGCTTTCAAAATTCAAACTTGATGCCTATTATATTCATCACCTTGTTAATGTGTTCTTAATACTGTTCAAAACAAAACGTGGGAAGCTTGAGTCTTGTAATACTGATATAATTTCCCTTTCAAAGTCAGCAATATGGTTATAAACAAAACTGTCATCAAATGAATTTGAAAGATTGTAACAGATGGAAATAATGTAAGAAAAGTGATACGTTAGGAAATGCTAATACGTCAAGTTATAATCTTAAAAGAGAAAAGGGGGAAATTTTATCAAAAATAGAAAAGTTTGAGATTCGTAAAATTCAAGATTTCTGAAATAGAATCATTCAGGGTTGTTTAAGGATTTTGAAAAACTGCGCTGAAAAGTTGCAGAAATCCAGTACGTTTTGCAAATATGTTAGGCTGTAAGCAGTTCTATACATGTTTAAGGGGGCATTTTACACTTACAATTCAAAAAATCAAATTGGGATATAAATGCAAATTCAAAGCACTTTGTAGCTTTCACTAATCATTAAATGAGAGTATGTGTATATATAAATATATTTACCTTCTCAAAATAAATAATGGCTGATACATACAGTGTATTTCAGAATGCAACATCAACTTAGGATACTAATATCTAAGCATAGGGATGCATAATTGGCAATAGTCAATCTGAATTGATATGGGCAGATTTCATTTTAAGATAAATGATGATATATAAAGATAGATAATAATAGATATTTGCTTAAATGGCAGTCTCACAATGCAGATTTCTTTCTCATCAGATGAAAGAAGGAATAATAATATCAACTCTTTATTTCTACATTGCTTGAGTGCACCCCTTCAAATGCGGCGTGTCAATAATTGTAGATTGTGATGTGAAAGAGGCAGGGTTAACTTAGACTTGCCGTATTATGACAAATAAAAAGAAGAGAAGGGGGAACAAAGATAGAGGGAGGGAACGAGAGAAAGAGAGAGAAAGATGGAAAGATGGCCTCTCTAGATTGATTGCTACAACACTGATGCAAAGCACGCATATTAATTAAAGTCTACTTCAATCTTTCTACCTCGTGTCTGAGGCCTTGTTGAAATACTCGGAAGGAGAGGCGGCAAACGACCGCACCTGTTTTCATTTCACACGTCTCTCTCCCAGGCGTACGTTATTACATCCCTCCGCTACGGCCCATTTCCCACTTCCTAATCGTGTAGAACATTTCGTGGAAACGGGTTGCATACATCCTATATGATAAAATGCTCCTTCATTGCACATTCGTGTATAATTGATATGCTGTTAACAATATATTCACAAACCCAGTTTAAACAGAATATTCAAAATGAACAACCACATGAAATTCTGAATAAACTCTCAACTGTCTGTTTATGCATGGATCTACGAGAGAGTTTAGGCACCATGAAGCAATGGGAGGCAGGGTGTGATGTTAGACGTATGAGTGTGAACGTGTCAAGATGAATTATACGATCCCCTCCGAGTATCTCAACAAGCTAGACAACTGTCACAACTTAATAAATCCACAAAATCAAAGAAAAGCCATCTCTAACGAAAAAACAATATAACATTTGGCAAGATTTTGTGATTTGTTTGTTCATCATGGAGACTGAAAAATAAAGCAATCTCCAAAAAGTATGAGTGGAAACTTGTTCTACAAAATGAAAAGAGGTCAGGATGGCAAGTGAGAAGGGGGTCATGAACCCCTTTCACACGTGGCACCTGTTCCCATTCCTCTTAGAAAAATCAAAGGGAACAACGTGAACAGAGGCATGCATTAGAACTCGCTTACTGGAATGAAAGGAACCTTTGTTGGCTGTAATGGGAAAACCAAATGGGAATGGGTCACTGAACAGGTGATATCATTAACCCTTCATATGCCAAGATCATCTATTGAGTTCCACCATAAAGGTTCCATCGCAAAGAAAGCAACCCTTGGTATACAATTGTGAAATCCAAATGAGAATGACACACAATATTAATGCAGATTAAATCGACTCTAACAAGCAATCAGGGACACATGGGTGCCCAAAATCTCAGGCCGAACCCCTCAAATTGGCAAGTTTGTCCATAGTGCACATGCATACAGACTGTAACACGTTTGATTCACCCCCTTACAAAAAAATTAGTGTGGAACCCTGATGTACGGTTTTAGAAATTGGACACCCCCCCCCCCCCTAAAAAAATAGTTTGCATATTTCTAGAATTAGAATTCTGAAAATGGCACATTTTTTTCCCTTCAATCTCAGTGATTAATGACAAATATAGGAAAATATGGCCACCATATGCTTATAAATGAAACTCAAAACGTAAACATAAACAATGAATATGATTGAAAATTATCGGTTATACTATAGTTATAGAGGCAAGATATAACAGTGTACATGTTTTCAGTATGGATAAGACATTATGACTACCATACCGTAATCCTAGTTTTTAAAGAATGTAATGCTGCAAATCACAAACAATCATCCAGTTAACTTGCTAAGATATAATTCAGGAGTTTTTTTCAGTGGTACTTCTTGTACATTCATTCCCAATAGACATTAAAGCGCAAAAAGCCGCAAATCTATGTGTGTTCATATGAGAAAGCAAGTATCGATACTGTGTGTCTTAAACGAGTCCGATATTATAGGCATACATCACAGCAGGCTAATGCATTCTATTAATGAAAGACCACCAGACTTGCAGGCCCTGAATAAATCTTGAATCTGGATCTGGTGGGCACTTAGTTTCTTATCCAACACAATCTTGATTAAGCCTGTGCAGTATGCAGACTATGCGGATTATCTCCAATCCGTCCCACTCATTTGAGTCATTCGCGTGGGTCTGTAGTCCAGTCAATTGGAAAGTCACAGATCGTTAGGTTTTCAATCACTACACAATACCATGGACCTACTAATGACAATACACAGATTCTGTATTTCACATGATTTTCTAAAAGATCACGACAAGGGTCAAGAATTTTAATTGTTTAGCGTGGCTCCTGTGACTAACAACGTCAGTCATTAGGATTTGAAGTGGATCGGAAACGAGAGTTCAAGCATGCATTGCTACATGTAGTTATAAACAGCACAAAACAAACCATCATCATGTTTATTTTAGTCCCTTGCATGAACCTTCCATGGGAATCCTTAATCTCCACAATTCTAAACATCTAGCCCCAGCATAATTATGCTGCAACTGCAAGTATTTCAAAATTAATCCTTAATACTCGCATTTGGGGCTTGCCAGCTTCAATTTTTACAAATCGTTCCCATTCAACCTTTTTCAAAATCCACTGTGTACAAAGTGAGCTGCATTAGGAAACTTACTAATTGATTGACAGCATTTCCTGGTGGAAAACTTCCAGAGTAATTACAAATACAATGCTTCAAAGAGGCACGGAAATACTCATTACATTCTAGCATAATCCTGATAATAAGGAACTTATGCTGTTAGTTTACGTGCTCAAAGATGTGTATATTTGCTATCTGCAAATTAGTCTGTAATTCAGCACTACTCTGGAACGAATGTTGCAACCAATTAGGACTGTACCCACTTTCTTGTCTAGAGATGATCCAATGATTTACTTGCTTTAAAATTGCGCAGACTGGATGAGCAGTAACACAGTATGTATTGCGTTATGCAACGTGACCTGAATATTGAGTGGGGTTGTGCACAACGTTGAAAGCACCTCCAAACAAGGTCATGTGTGACCTGTTTCTGAGAGACACACTAATAAATCAGGATATGTGTAGGAGAAACCGGCAAAGGAGAGACAGAGATAGAGATAGAGAAAGAGAGAGAGAGAGAGAGAGAGAGAGAGAGAGAGAGAGAGAGAGGGGGAGGGAGAGGAAAGCGCCATGAGCCGCTCCTAATCAGTGAAGGAAACTGCATTTTGTGATCTCACTTTGGCCTAGGTTGCCACTAAATCTGCCATTTCCATCCTGTCTCACTTCCCTGTGCGGTTAACCTAGCGCCAGTCGGCAACATAGCAACATGGCACATCCATTCCCATTTGCTTGCCAACTACCAGAACGTGGGATAAAGACAGTTGCCACAGCTCTGGGAAGTTCCCACATGAAATTCAAATGAACGAGTAAAAGAAACCAGCCATACCGCCTCCACTCTCTTCTCCTCCTGCTCTCCAGCGAGACTCAATATTAGATTACAATTCGATAGGATTAGAGACGCTAAGATGAAGAATGGAAGGCGCAACCAGGCCTGATATTTTAGGTACTGAATGCCTGGAAATAGAATTAAATCCACACTCGGGAGAGCTTGTCTTCCTGGCTGGGACAAGGCCTGCATGTAGGTGCTCAAATGCAATGATTAGATGTACGTGCTGCACTAACATGAAGCCTAATAGACGATCCCTATAAGGAATACTGCTAGAAGAACCTTTAAGTAATCCACACTACAAATTGTGTTTGACTTTGAAATGTTACTGATAATAGCATAAATAGGAAGGCTAAAGGGTATTTTTATTGAGTGACCCTTCCACATCAATGTTTTTTTAAATCTATCATTGCTAAACAATTTTGTCAGGGGGTATCACTTGGTGATAATGTCAAAATTAAAATGAAATCCAAGAGAAAGAGAAAGAACATACATTTTCCATAGAGCAATATTGCATCCCCCAAGTACATTGTAAGCCGTTTGCATGCCACTGCCAGCAGCAAGAACATGTCAAAATGCCCATTTCAATTTAAATCTTTGACGATAAGAGCGGAAATGATAAACCTCTAACCTCTTGCCGGTCTAGAGTCTAAATTTAGAGCTCCTTTCCCTTGCACAACATGAACATTCATGTTTCAACTTCAGAGATCTTTCATGTCTCCTGTACAGAAGAGAGGGGGGAGGGGGAGGGAGGGGTACCTGTAATAACAAGCTCTGCTGAAAGTTTGTCTGGGAAAGTCATATGCCTCCCCTGACCTCAGAGGCACATTGTTCACACTGCGTTTCAATCTCGTTTTGATTTGAACGGGAGCCAACAAAATCTTCTCCATTTCTTACTTACAAGGAGGAAATTCTCACAAGAATTGTAATAATAGCATGAAACAGATTCATGATCATCTTAACTGTAAGGAAGGTAGGAAACCTGAAATAACATTGGGTGATGAACAACCTCTTTGACGATTTTCAAGAGCAAGTGAAGACTGGACACACACTGTCAGACACACTGCAGAACATTCTATTTGCATACAATGAATGTGGTCTGCTAAAATTACTGCAGGTTGTTGCAGAGCAAAACATACGTGCAAGCGCAGTTGGAGCACATGACTTATATTCAATGGAGTCGTGCCAAAATTTGAGTACTAAACAGGGACTTGCTACAGATGAAACATTGTGCACATGCTCCATCCGTCAGGTTTTTCTGTAACTTTTCTTTAGGACGCACATCAGTACAGACACAGCGGCATCGATAGTTGCTTTCAAACATGAACACACTTGACAATAGTTGTTATTCCTTTCAGAGAAGGCAGCTACAGAGTAGAATACAGCAGATCTATCTTTGTGTAGTCTATTAGTTACGCTTCTGATCATCATGATCTTGGATTATTTTAAAAACAAATATAAATGACCTTGAAATAAGTTGGATAAGAAAAAAGGAAGTTGATAATGCGCACCTTCATACAACCATGAAGGGTACATGTACATGTAGGAATGCGGTGCCATATATTTCAGGACTTTCTAGCCAAGAGTGAACACTGTATTTCTCCTGGTCTTTGTTTAGTTCCATAGAACAAAACCCGCCTCCTGCCGTAGCAGAGTGGGAGGTACAACAATGCAGGCTTTCCATGTGTACACACCGTGCGCACATCAAAGCCAAAGGCATCCAGTGTTTCAAGCTAGCTTTGTTTGAATGCATATTGCACTCCAGGGATGATTTTTATGATTTTGAGCAAATCTGCCAACAAATGAAAAATTTGGATGAATATTGAGTTGGCATGCCATTCCAACATGTTTACTTCCATTTAAATTAAATTGAAATTTCCAAGGTAGATACTGAAAACAATCTATATTCCAAGAATCTTATCACAACCATATTCAACTGATTTGTGGCCATGGGGTAAGAATTTCCTAGAGATGGAAGGAAAAAGGGGGAGGGAGACCCTCCGTTCTTTTCCTCTCTAGTCTCTACTGAACCTTGATGCAGTAAAAACAATTCCTAGCATCCGGCAGCTTTGACTCATCTTAATTTCCAAAACCACAGACGCTTTTTTCCAAACATTACAGCCAAAGTGTGTGCATTTCTTACAAACAATGGCTAGGGACTGCAAAAAGGAAATAGAGGATACTTTTCTACAAATGTGTATACAAATAATCAGAACACATTGGCAGAACAAAGGCAAAGGTCTCATATCAAATAATGTGTAGAAAGTCACATTTACAATGACAACCCTGTTAAAGTTTTACTTTTCTAGTGGATGGTTGGGAAGAGGGGATCCTTAAAATTGGATATCTGATAATAAATCAGAATCGATTGCAGACACAAGCATAGCTTATCACATAGCTATTTTGACAGGTAGAATATAATCTGTATTTTAAATCAACTAAAAATAGGAACTGGGAAGTTGAAAATAGAATACTATTTTCGGAACTGTGACAGACTGACATACTAATGTGGAACATACAGGAACTAACGTAGGGAAATTTCTGTTTACAAGCCAACAGTACTGTTTGTTTTCATCAGTTTTAGAAACTTAAAATGAATCAAAATTTTGAGGAAAAAAGAGCATACTTTCCAACTGCTCTAATATATTCATATTTCTTTCTCTACATGCCAATAAGTTGCTAATGTATTTTGAGTAAATATTTTGTTCTTCTTGCTTTCACGGGTAAATAGATATATGGGAATAATACAAAATTGAATGATATATCATTTACAGTGTAAGATACACTTTTTCAAGGTACAGTATGCACTTTTTATAAAATATTGATTAATAGTTATAAAAAAGTCTGATTAATGAATCTATTATTTTTAGAGAGAGTATACATGCCAATAATTATCAACATAAGGCACCATTTTTCTGGATTACCTTGTAAATTGTAACACAAATATAAAATTTTGGTCTCTTTTTTGTTTCCTTAAACTACAGTCAAACTCTTAAATAATAAAAGTCCTCAAAATGGCCGGTATCTTATAGTACTATTGATTACGGTAAACTTTTTTACTTTCCTTACAAAAAAAACATCAAAAATAAAAAAAATTACCACAGGGCTGTTAGGAATAATTTTTTCCTGGAACATTCCGATATGTAACTCTTTCATTACACTGATATTAAATCTGTGTGTGTAGGCCAACAGGGGTGATTGTTTGCATATTTTGCAAATATAAAATATAAAAAAAGGAATGAAACTTGTTAAATTGTAAACATAAACATGCAAGATCCAAACATGGCATCTCATGCACAATAATCACAACAACTGCATTGCATCTGTTGCTTTCAAATTAAATTACCAAAACAAAATTGCAATTTTTTGCAGTACACACATTCTTCATGAGTGTTTATCATAAAATCATAAACAAAATATAACTTTGCAATAAATGAAAACAAAAACAGTGAAAAAAAATTGCTTTAAAAAATGCTGTCAGCTGATAACTGGAAAGTAAAGAATGCCTTGATAAATCCATTGCCACAATGTTACGCGCCTCAGCTACGACAAACCTCCGGTGATCGCACAAAATATTTCTGTCCTTGGATCGACTGTCCTACCGTGGTCTTGGGTTTGGATGAGTTCAACACAGTTGCACGCTTTCTGATCAATTTTCCTTTTTGAATGTGGGGTTGACTTCTAGACCGTTGCAGCGAGACCTGACAACGGTCAAGCTGCGGTGAAGGTGAACCCGCACTTAGAGTTCTACGATGTCCTTTCCAGGGTGGTCGATGAGGTTGACTTGGATGCGTGATGGCGATGTCGTCCTTGCTTTGCATGAGGGAAGGCGTGACGTTAGAGAGTTCAGGCATGGCCGTCTCGCGTCTGCTCTCATCCCTCAGAGCATACAACCACTCCTCTCGAGTTTCCCAGCATTCCGTGTTGTATTTGTACACTTGATTATTCTTTCCACTGAACACCATCTGAAAGCTGTATTCTCCAATGGGCGCGATCTTTCCACCTTGGATGGTGCAGAAGCCGCGTGCCTTCTTCTTGGCTTTGTCCCCGTACCACACAAGAAACGGACTAGAATCATTGGTATAGAGCACCATGTGGACGCTCTTTGGCTTCTTCTTGTGCCTGCGCCAGGGTTCGTGTACGGAGAGTTGCCCTTCCATCAAAATACGACTCATTTGGCAGTTTGTGTACAAAGCATGAACATCGACTTTGGGTCTCTGCGAAGACTCCGACCCTCGCTTCAACAATCGTCTCAAAAATTCGGAAGCCATGGCTGCTGCCGGTGGCGAGTAATCCTACAAATCCTTTCAGAAGGAAAATGTTGAAGTTTTCACATCTAGAGAAATGTGTCGAGATGTTTCTCAGAGAAGGAGTTGAGAACGGATCAGATGTAGCGATGAAATCGAGTGTCGCTGAGTGTTTAACCAGGCACTCCAATAGGTCCGACTTGATTACTTGTCTAAATGTAAATAGCGCTTCTCACCCGGAGGCCAGGGAGTGTTTGGTCGGCAGTCCTGCTGAGAAATTTCACCATTTGTTGTGGTCCTGGTTCCAACAGCTACAGGAGGGTGGTGACGTCTAGCGGCTTGCTAACAACCCTCCGTCAGGGGAGGTGTACAGGCAGAGGCACAGTATGACCCGTCCCACATTCGCCACAGCCTACTTGCTCGCTTGCTAGCTAGGCCAGTGTAGATGGCCAAAGACTCGGGCTGTCACTGCATGGAAAAATACCCGGCTACGCTGAAGAGCTAGTTAGTAATGTATTCAAGCGGCTAGCTAGATGCTCCGTTAGTAGTAGTACCCTTCAGCTCTGTGTCGAGCACACAATAACAGTACACCGGTGTGTGCATAAGCCTTGTGTCTGCATGTGTGTGTGTTCAACGTTGAGGGGTAGCACTAGTCGTTGCAATCAGCCAATCAGTGAAGTATCCCTCCCTCCGTACAGTGTAGTAGCTGAGTAGAGCCTGCAGCAAGGAGAAACAGACAGAAACAGGAAAATAGTAAAGAATATATGGGCTCTTCCATTGTGCAAGCAGGGGCGTAGTGATTTTGATCAGAAGGTGGGGGGGGGGGGGGGGGGGAGTTTTCACTGCTATTTTTGTAATATGTTAAACACTGAACGCAAAGCAATCGATCCGTGGGACATAAAAGTTGTTTGTATTTTTCATGGGTGCCTGGAAAAAGTCAACATCAGAAAAAGTCAACAAAATACAAGGAAGCAGGAAGAGGTTACATTCTATAAATATAATTGAAAATAGAATATAAAATACACATTTAAAGGTACATGTATATGTCCCATTTATTTTTTTCTTCTTCAAAATATCATTTTTCAAGTGTAGATATACGTGTAAATCCATATTGTCTTTACACGAGGAAAGGCCAAATACAACAATGTCTCACTCAAATATTTGGGGACAAGGTACTGTTGGCTACATTAAAAACTAGAACGGTTGGCAATAAATTGTACATACATGTACACTGTACATTGTATGATTGTAGTACACATACTGGTATGACATATAGATCATCCAAAATACATGTTGCAAAGTACAAAGTATTTCAGATTAAAAAACAACAAAAAACAATGACTTACAAACACATGACCTATCACGTGCATTCTTAGCTGTTTACTGACCTTCCAATTCATAGGTACACTGTATTTTTTCTTTCTATAATCGTTAGATACGATATATAAATAAGGTTCAATATGGGCAAATGTGTGCAGCGCTCCTTGGGTATTAACCCTACGTCTGCTTGTTTTCTAATCAAAATAAAAGAACACTTTGGGGAAAAAATATAAAGGAATTATTTGTAATGCAGTTCAAGGTTGGTGAAATGATGACATACAAATGAACATTGTACATGTCATAAACAGAAATGTGCATTTTTTCCAACAACTCTCAATATACATAAAAGCTACAATGTATATGAGCATCAGACATTAATTTCAATAATCATTGCTGTGTAGAAAAACAAAAGGAAATGGAAAAGACCACATTAAAATATTAAAAAACACATTTGTAATTAATACATGTCGATCTCTGAATAAATGTATGTACCTGTAGTTTTCATTTTCAAAGTAGTCCTCACAATAAATGAATTTATAATAAGGCTATGTGTGGAGTATATATGTACTGTACATGAAGTTAATTAATCATCAGAACAGAAGCCGTTCTGTAGTATTTCCCTGATCAGATATTGGCTCCTGTCCAAGGAACAATGAATGCATGACAGCCTACAGCTGCACACAATGGTAATCAATAATACGATCAATAGCGTCTTTTGTTATCACCCCTTTCAGGTGATGAAGAAAACTAAGTGCTAAGACACCCATGCAGTGCTCTGCTCCACCAGGAAATACAAGAAGAATAGGCAGAATGAAAAATCAATAACCAATGCCTCTGGGAAGCCTAAAGAGTGCCATCTGAGGTTTGGCAGCTTTGTACACTAGGTTGAGTCTGGCTGGCTGACCCCCTGGATTTTCAATTGTGTCTTTAGTTTTCTTTGTTATGGGTCATGAATTCTTTTGAAGCCTTTGAGCAGCATCATGATTCTTTTATCCTAATTAAATAATAACTAACATACATGTACAGAGCAAAGTGAGCAGTGTACGAGACATTACAAAATTGACATTGTGACAACAGATATGACTGCTTGGTACTTCTGGTATCAGTGGTATTCTTCAATCTTGACTACTTTATCATTGATGAAGAGGATGCCATACTGTACATGAAGAGAGAAACTATATGAAAAACACCAACAATTTCAAAAGCTCTCTGGAAGTATGTCTAGTATACATGGACATGTACCATAATGACTTTAATGTCCAATAATGTCACAATTGTGATATTTTAAATACAACTGCCACTTGAGATGCCTACGAGATGAGTCCATGACCCTTCCATACAATGATAGTCACGAGATGATGGTACAGTATAATAGGTGCTAAAAGAACTGGTAATTTGGATTACAGTTGTACAGTAAAAAGGGTGAATTCATTCATGATCACTGCAATTTCTACCTGGACATTTAAGACAATTGCACTGTTGGCTAATTCGGCATCCAAATTTTCTGGTTAATTATACATGAAACATGTACATGTACTGTACATGTATGCCAGCTGAAATCTTAATGGGAATTGTTATATTTTCAATTTTCGATACATCTGCCACTTGTGATGTTTACGAGTCCATGACCCTTAAACAATGAGAGTAATAAGATGAAGCTCCAGTCATTGCAGCATAATAGGTGATAAAAGAACTGGTAGTTTGGATTACAGATGAAGACATAGGCCTACATGTAATCATAAAGCTACATGTACATGGATATTAAAAAAGGTGTATTCATTCATGGTCATGGTCACACTCACTGCAATTTCTACCTGGACATTTTAGACAATTGCACTTCTACTTGAAGATGAAAAGAAGGTCACACGCAAGAGGAGAGGGCATGACACGTATTACAACACAATGACAACAAGCATTTATACACTACATGTAAACTAAATCTAAACTTGCAAAATGGGGTAATACAAGATCTTTTTTAAAAAGAAACTTTGCAGAAGCTCTGCGAGTTTTAAGGATCGGTAGAAGAAACATGCCATGATTTACATGCAATAGAATCAAATGTTTGCAATTCGTAAAAGTTTCATATCTCTTAATAACCTTAAATGGTTTTACAGTAGATATGGAATTTGCAAAAAAGTGTACATGTATGTTAATTTTCCTCACTAATAATAATATTCTGTTCTTGTATAGCCAATATCACATTATATAACGTCTTTATGCGCTTCCAAAGAGCTTTGGGCTCCTTAGGTCCATCAAGTTAAAGGATATTATAATTTGGAGACCTTCCGGACTGAAGAAAAAAAAAATTAAAAATCACATTCAAGTCAGTATCAGTTCTAGAAATTGTCTGACGTCACTGCAAAGCAAAGTTGGGATTGCTCGTAGATGTTAGGAAACATACATGTACAAGCTTACATTTACATTAAATTGGTATGTCAGAGGGCCTACCTATACATAACTGTACTTGTGTAATAGGATTAATCTCCAGGAGTAATTGAGCTAATCCTATTAGGACCCTGTTATCAATATCAACAAGGTTATTCTAGGATATACCGAAACTGATTAATTATATAGACCTCAAGGTGAACAGGTTAATAGGATTAACAGATGAATATCAACATGGCTGTATACTGTACACATCCAAAGTGGCATGCTATCTTGTTTTACAAGGATAGCATGATGCACAAATCTTTCTGAAGGTGTTTTTGAGGAAAGGGTCTATTGTATTCTATGAAAGCACATTGGTAAGCAGCGTTGTCTAAATAGAAATATTAAATCTTTCAATATTTGCTTGTGCACCAAGCTATCTAAATGCAGGTTTCTGATTTTGTAGCAATGCGGACAGAGCGTTTTGTATCGTAATATATATTCTTTCCAAAAATAGCGGGCCCAAAATTGCCAGTGCTTTCCCAGTAAAAAAAAGAAGGAAATACAGTACCGTATGTGTGTTTTAATTATTTTTCTCCATCTATTAATTCTATCTATCATTAAATTCATACAATTTCTTTTGTATACATGTACATTTTTACAATTTCCTATTAGTTATTGAATATTGTTTCTTCTCAATCTGCAAAAGGTATCATAAAACAATACTGTGGGTATTTGTAAGTACCGTTCATTCAGAAATTTAGTTATTCATCTCTTTCAATCATTGCACAAATGAATTGGTGTAAATAATTTGATTTTTTTTTCTTCCAAAGATCACCTCTTTCACCTTGAACTATGACCAGCCAATCATACTCCGTCATCCCGAAATGAAACAAAAGAATAATACTACAAGCACGCTTGAGTCACTGGCATAATGAGTGCACTTAAATCCGAAGTAGAATTACAAGGCCAGCGGCGATGAACCGACATGTATTAGCCCTTGAGGAAAGTACAGGCATACACGCATGCAGGCCTTGATTGGGAAGGCAAATCTAGTCAGGAATTAGAAGCACATTTCCTTTCCCATCCACCCCGAAAGCCTTAAGCCTGAATGAGTCATTTGTCTGTAATAAATTGCTTATGGGCTTGCAGCTAGACAGCCGCAATGGACAATATATAAGTCACAGACAGCAAAAACAAGACAGCCCTACCAAATATGTCCATGTAACTGATACAATATGTAATAACATGAGCATGCACATGAAGCTCACATTTCCAGTGTCTCATGCCTGAATGAAGATGCCTTTGTGAAGACAGGTAATGTGATTTATTCTGCGCGATGCCTTTCGGTGAGACAGTATTAAATAAAAATACAGCAAAATTCATAAATTTGAGGGAGAGGAGAGGATCAAGCGGGGGATATGACTGCATATGACTAAATTAAAATTTCTTATAAAAATATCCATGTACATGAACTTTCTGAAATCAATGTATCCGCATGGATACATAAAACATGGCTTTGATTGTTCTGCTCAAAGAGATATCACAGTGGTTTCTCTTTGCTCTTATATTGTACAAGTGAGTGACTGAGTGTATAACATAATCAAATATCCTCTGAGAATATTTCACACTCCCACTTTATCAAATATCCTCAGAGAATATTTCACACTCTGATATTATCAAATAATTTCCAAGGATATTCAAACTCCGGGTAGGCGGGTAACAATATTCTTGCAATTATAATTGCAATTATATTATTGCAAATCTTATAGTAGGGAAGGAAATGGAGTGGAGCGGACTCAGTGGAGTAAAGAAGAATGATCATTATCATTTATCAAAAGGTTGAAACTGGTAAGGAGGTACAAATGTACCAGTACACGTTTTTGTCAACTGTGTTTAAATTCAGCTTTTTGCAAGCAAACAGAATAACACAACATGTGGAACCTGACACAAAAAATAAATAAACAACAGAAACAAACAAACATGGCTTGGGGCATAAGCGCCAGTTTTTGGATGGTTGACCCTACCTACATGTAGCCCTTTGAATATTATTATATTACCAAGTTTAGCACCATAGTTTTTGTTATTTTATTGACCTCAACCTGCATTCCAATGGCACCCTCTAATATCAATCATCCTTGTAGTGATGATATTCCATAGTCAATAAATGAAAGAAAGTGACCATTTAGTGTGCTGGCCATGGGTAGTAGAAGCAACCATCCAGGGAGGTGGGAGGACACCCTGAACCATCGAAGAGGTCCATTTGCTTACATAGATAGATTGAATATGACACTGTCTAAACACTCGATACATCATCCCTTCTTGTTAGTTACAGGTTTCCACGCAAACCTACGGTAGTCTCTTCAGACAGACTCTAGTTTGAAGGGTTAACTTTCGCAAGTGACAGTGAAGGTACTGTAGTCTGCAAGCATTGACCCTTAAAGGCATTGTTTAACAATGTTTCCAGTTTTACAAATCTGAGATGCATGGCCCTGTACGTGTTATCAGTGTCTGTGATATGGTGTACCGATAATATTGAAGCCGTAACAAAATTGCGCTTCAAAATGATCGTAAAGTGATTCAAAAAAGTAAAAATCTTTGAGTGACCGGTTTTTACCATACTCATTTCCCCCAATAGACTGTAGTGTTGTTCAAAATTGTTTGGCAAACGGTTTTGATATTTTGAATTCCAATCATAAATATCTTGATAATCAGACAGGGGATTCGGCTTGAAATATTCATGAGATTCCTGACTGACCTTAAGGTTTATAATTATGATTGCAGCATGAGCTAAATCCAGAATTTTGTTTAGAATCTGACGTGAGGCAAAGATACCCAATCCCTTTAAAGGGATCGTTTAACAATGTTAAATCTGAGATACACGGCCCTACGTGTTATCAGTGTTTGTGATATGGTGTAATATTGAAGCCCTAAAAAAATTGCGCTTCAAAATGATCAAGAAGTGCCTCAAAAAAGTAAAAATCTTTGAGTGACCGGTTTTACCATACTCGTTTTCCCCAATAGACTGTAGTGTTATGAAAACCGTCAGGCGAACGGTTTTCAAAATTTGTAATTCCAATCATAAATATCTTGATAATCAGACAGGCGATCGGCTTGTAAATGTCATGGGGTTCCTGACTGACCTAAAGGTTTGTAATTATCATTGCATCATTAGCTAAATCCAGAATTTTATTTCAGAATCTGAGACAAAGTTACCGGATCCCTTTAAACTAAATTCCATCAATTTCTGGCTGTGTCAGCTATAATGTAGCTGTACAGTACATGTAGGTAGAGAGTGATCCAATAGTACAGAGCAACGTTTCAGACTATGTGAAACATGATGTTATGAACATGGACCTATGACTAACCAAGGTTTGTGCCTGCAAGCCACAGTCAGGGGGCCTAGCTTTGACTGGATCTTAGCGAGGCTGGGCCGAGTGAGATGATACACCAAGTCTGTCATGCTAGTTCTTCCAGTCATAATAAATACAGATCACTGAGGAGGTGATGGAGAGGCACCAAGATGCTTTCCGACACATAGTTCATCATTCCTTAGGGGGCATGTCCACACTGCCAGCCTCTAGTACATTATACACATCCAAAAGATTATAGATAGATAGCATGTTCAGAACTTCAGACTTGAAAGGAAATTTATTTTTTTTAATTTAAGAATCATTGTCTAGTGAAGAGAGGCATGACAAACAAAAATCATATACAGAAATGTTGAAACTGTGGCATTTGATTAGCCGAGAGCAAATTTGTCATAGAAATTTAGAAATTGTTTTTGATGACATGTTTTATGAAACACGCCTACTATTTGAACATACATGTAACATTCCCAATAGATTGTACAAATATTGTCATCTTAATAATACAGAATTATAGCCACATATTTATACAATTATAGTATATATTTTGGTCCAGATAGGTAATGTAGGCCAGTAAAGAGTATTTTATGTCATGTTGGCTACACACGCACAAGGGCTTACATGTACATGTACATGCAGGCCTCGAGAGGGCAAGGCCTGTGCGTAAAACACTGGACATACAACGCACAATTAGTCACTTGAAAGAGTGATTCAGTGGTACATCATGTGCATTGTAACCTTCCGCAGATCTGAACGCTCATTTTGATATTGATTAATTGCGTAAGCTTCCTGATAATGGAAAAATTGGTTTCAAAGAAAAGATCCTTAGCACAATGGTGCTCATTATGGATGAGAATGGTTTTAGGAGGAGTACACAAAGCTCCACATTAGATCAAATTAATATTAGTGACACACACATGTAATTGGTAGCAGTTTAAGATGGGGTTTGGACCTATCAAATTTCTGTGAAGCACATGTAAATAATGAATGCAAGAACTCCCAAGCACCCCCCCCCCCCATTATTTTTTTAGAAACTACTTTGCTTGATAGCAAAGTATGTACAATCATATCCTTTTCACCTACTTTGAGTGCATTGTTAAGGCATTGGCCTACAGTATGGCTTAAAAATACATTTTGAATCTAATGGTGAACATTACAACATTTTGGCAACAAGGATAGGCCTATTGGCATCCAAATACAAGATACATGAGTATCACACAATATACCCCTCATGATCATGATCGTCTATGACTACATGCTTGGTCTTCGTCTCTTTCAACTTGGCTGGGGGTTGCAGGGGTCTTTCTTTCAGACATGTCACATGTGTGAATTTATGAATGTATTCTCATAACAATACCATCCCCTTTTCACCTCCTACAGAGACAAAGCAGTTGTCATCTCTTGTTATGTGCACCCCTTTGTCTGTGCACCTGTCTCACCTCCACACAAACGATTCAATCGCACGTGATCGCAGAGTTATATATACCAGGATAGGTAACACGATAGCAATCCCCTGGTGGGAAATATGAAACTCGGCATGCACGCATCATCTGCTCGTGTCATATCGCAATAATAATCTTCAGTTGTTATTCAATGGTATAGTCTGACAAGACATGCCGTTGCAATGTTCATGTTCATGTTCACCTACTTTAGTCTGGGCTCCATATTGAATTGTTTTCACAGGGCTTTGCTTGAAGTGTAATACCGGTAGATGCAATTGCATTAACTACTGTATTAATCAAAAGTGTTGTTTTTTTAAAGGAAAAAAAGAATATGCCATTGATTAATGGTAAATTTGCTTATTGTTTTACAGTCTTGAGGTGAACTGAGATTTGCTATATGTATGGCAACATTTCATCAAAGAAATGTGCACAGAGTTAGAGTTGCAATGGGGTTTTACACTTGTAGGTTAGTTTTTAGGGTACGAACTGTAGGTACAGTGCTTGGCCCAGGGTTCACTTGGCTCCGGTGAAATGATCGGCAGAGCATGTGCCTTAGGACCATTAGTACATATGAAGGCTGCATCTGTGCATGATTGATTTCAATCCAAGCTTTCTCTACATAGATGACAAGTACCAAGGTGAAGGTTGGGATAGCCTGGAGGCAGCAGCCCAGCCCACCCCCCCCCCCCTATTCAATCTCAGCCATGTCACATATATCTACACTTTACTCGTATCATGGAATGGTGTTGACTGTTTGAATGGTATGTGTAACCATGGAGTGAAGAAACACAAACGTGATGGTAGGAGTCCAAGCATCTAGAAGCACCATGCAGAGGGGCATGCCAAATTCCAGGCAATTACTTATGCCTTGCATTGTTAGACCACTTGCAATAGTGCATTTCAAAAGAAAAAATTCCAAGACCTACAGCTGTAATACAGCCTACATGTACATGTTAGAAGTATGTGTGGATAGGGAGGATCAGAAAATTAGGAAGAGATCACTCCTATCGAGTATCGACCCACATGTAACTGCTCCATCCCACTTTTCATGTTTATGTGGATCTGGATTGAAATACTGGAGATCTTTGTGGCATACATGTAGCAGGACCTGGTTTTCATTCAGAATAAAATCAAAGAGAGAGCAATGGACCTGCTTATCTGTTTGACAGCTATGAAGAACTTTCTGTCACTGGATGTGTCCAACGAAACACGTTGATGTGAAATACACATCCTATGTGACTCCCTTTCAAGAGCCCTAAAATATGTTTATCTTTATTATACTATGACATATCAATCTACTGCTCTTTAATTGTACATGACAAAATATATTAGATAGAAGAACACATACCTTTTAACAGCAAACTGGCATGAACTTGAGCAGTCTCAGCTGTAAATACCATGTGCGTTGAAATTCCTATTGAAGAAAGAATATCACATTTTAAAACGATGAAAATTATACCAGATAAACAAAAACATAGATCTTCCTTACTCTGTATGATACTGTGTATAGCCTATGAATGTCAGCATATAATGTAGGTAAACTAGGCATGTACGGTACATGTACATCTAGGCCTACATTTCATTCATTATTGTGTATTGGAAGTGGGTCTTTAGCAGGAGTATGTTTCTTTTCATACAGCTTTTAATAAGAATCACTTTTTAATCTGCTCTAACTTCTAAGAATACACCTGTTGAGCCTCATGATTACATTATGTCATACTTCTGCCACCACCAAACAGTATACAATTCAACATTTAAAGTAGTGAAACTTACACCATTGAAGACAAAAAGAGATGTTATGCAATAAGGGGTGGAGAAAAAGCCACCAATTGTTTGCCATGAATATGTTAACGACTTAAAAGTAGCAAGCTTGCTACTAAACACTAATACCAGAACAAATACTAAATAGGCCCTTTGAGACTACACATAAAATCTAAGCTATTGATAGTCAACAAGAACAGTTGTGTGCTCAGGGGCACCCTGCTGTGAATGAATAACACAGCCACCATTCAATCAAGGGTCAACGCACTTGTAATGGAGCTCAAAGTCACCTTTAACAATCAATGCTCCATACCTTTAACAATCAATGCTCTATAGATTTGACATGCTCCCATCAAAATGAAGCACAATGAAGATTGATAATTAAAGCTGCTGCATTAGAGATGGATACAGATAAATAACCTTTAATAGTGGGTCACACATACAATTCATAATTGAAGATATGGCGTATATATTCAGTACTGAATGAATGCCATAAAACAACTACCAACAAAAACAACATTTAAAATTCATCATCTACCAGTTGGTCTTCTCAATGAAGCCTTACAAGTTACATTTACATGACATTAAATTATATTTTTACATGGAGGCCTACAATGGCGTAAAACATATCCAATGGCTTCATGGAAGACCAGATTGAATACTGAAAGAATTACCTTGCTTCATCTACATGTATACTACATGTATATGTGAAATAAATAAATTAATTATTGAATAGATAAACATAAATAAATAAATAAATGAATAAGTTAAATAAATAAACAAATAATTCCAAAAAAACCTAAAAACTATCTTGGCCTACATGTATGTTTAGCCTGTACATGTACAGTGTACACTGTACATGTTCAAGGTTATAATGGCGAAGAAAAAGATATTCAGATACAAATAAAAATGTATCACTAAATTCGCTATCAATATCATACTAATTTCCAGACAAGACATGCATGTAGAGTACAATACCAGTTTACTCTACCACTGGATACATATCAATATCTGAATACATGTAGGTAGGGTTCAACCCTTACTGGGATTCCTTACATGTGGGCCTTTTAATTTCATCCAGATCCCCCAAATAATAAAATATTAACCAAGGACCTGGTATACTGTATGTTCACATAAACATCCAATATTTTGCTCCCAACTCCCAAAACAAAATTAATTATGGAGCCCTGGACATGCATGCACATGTGTGTATAATATCTTAGAGGATATTCAAATCAATGTTGTTTCATGAATAAAATAGACGGACTAGATGAGTACACTACATACAGTACATGAACACAACTCTTTGGTCATCTTGTCAATAATTTAAAAGGCAGACTGAACACATCAGCCGACCAAATAACATGTTTGCCTGTCTCAAGAACAAAGCAAATACTACCAAGCCACAGCTGACCAATCGATATAAAACAAAATCAATACAAATCCACTCCGGTGAACGTCCGTAAAAACTAGTCTCCATGCAGCTCGTCAATAAACTAGGCATGCATATTACGGAGTTTACAGCAAGTGTTCACAATCAAACACTATTCACTTGATATACGGAACTGCTTTTTTTCTACCGGTATTTACATTTTCTTTCTTTTTTCCTTACATGTACCTTTGTAAGTGTATTTTATGAAAGCTTGAAGTCCCAGCAGCAAACCTAACATATATACATGTATGAGCTCCCAAAACAAATTTGAAAATAAAACAGTTGCAGTTCTCTTGTACAAACTACAATATAAATATATTCCTATACAATGAAAATTAGGTTAAATGGCTTTCAATATTTCACAAAGAAAGTACACATAAACCCTACATGTACATGTACATGTATAGCCTAACAGGGTAGAGGAGAACAGATTTTTAAAAACTACCAGTACAAGAGTTACAACTAAGAGTTATTAGATTACAAATACTTGACAGGGCAATGAGCACATTGAGGCCTTTTGAGGGCATTAATCAGGATTCTTTTATTTCATTTCCTTTAATCATCTTTTGCCAAAAAATGATGAACACAGCCATAGAAAAAAAATCATACTTCAAATTTCAACATGACTACTATGGTAATCTCTTTATTTCTTTAGCACCTTGTAATATTAGAAAATACAATCAAAACATCTAAATACAAACAAACAAAACAAAAGATCTAACGTACATGTACAGTAATTGTACATTCTCTGAACTTTGCCAGGTATTGGAATTTATTAATGACAGTTGGAACTCTAGTCAAACCTTTTTTTGCAGAGTACTAGTAATGTAGCGAGACCTGCCCATTCTTTCAAAATCAAACCACAATGATCAGTCTATTGAATGACATGTCACAGAAAAAGTGCTTCATATTCATACAAGCCAATTAAGGGTCAACCACTAGAATGTCAGCAATGCTCCTATTTATTCCATTTAATAAACTACCCAGAAAGAGCATCAAGCCCAGATTGAATGTGCCCATCCATCCATATCTTCGGTTTACTGATTTTTTTTAGCCTGTGGCTGCTTGCCCATTAATAAAATGTACTGAAATATGCTAAATATCTCTTTTCATTCTTTTCATTTCTGTAAAGTTTGCATTTAGACCTCACGAAAACGGTGGAAAATATGTCGACCTACATCAAAGCAAGATAAGGATTCTGGCCTACAGAGTATTGTCTGAAGGAAAATATGGCAGTTTGACAATATTTTTTCTTCTTCTTGTAATCAAATAATCATGCACTCTACTAGGAGACCATCAGAAAGGATGCTTACCAGGGATTTACCTAATAATATTTCCATGTATCAATATCCTACAATAAGCTCCCTTATTCAATTGTATTCTTTACCAGACTCCAGAATATCTTTGCGATTCAATTCAAGTGCCCTTCTTCTTCTCCTTTTTTGAGCTTACCATTTAGCTTTAATTATCCAGAATTCCAGATATAACTCATCAACTGGTCCTGTGTATTTCGTGCTGCTCAGTATGAGGAAAATTATTCAAAACATTTCACAACCACAGTATTCAGTCATTATAAATTCTCCCCCTCCCTCCTCCTCCTCCTTCCTCATTCTCCTTCTTCTTCTTCTGTCTCCTTCTCCTCATTCTCCTTCTTCTTATAGTACTTCTACCTCTTCCACTATTATTACTAAGTCATGTTACTTCAAGTACTACATGTGCTTCTATTACTGCTACTACTAGGACTTTCTCAGTAATGTTACTAATGATCATTTAAAACACTAGAATGTTACTGGTCATTTGAAATTTGTGTAATTTTCAGGGATAAACTTGACCCTTAATAGGGTGTCTGAACGATTTTTCAATTTTCAATTTGGGATCGTTTTTCACCATTTTTGTTTGATATTTGAATTAAAAATGTAATCAGAATAATACATTTCAAATTTCAAGTCTCGCCGATGTTTCTATCAAAAGATACAGCCCCTTCAAAACGCTGAAATATTCATAGCATTTTGCTCAGAATCGACGAAAAAGACGTACACGCAGAGTTATGTTGTTTTGCTAAATTTAGCCAAACAGCTGTATCGCGCGATATGCAAGCGTATGCATATCGTACGCAAGTTGCTCAGCCAATGCGCGACTTGCAAGCTTGAGCCACGCTGTCTCCGCGATATGTGCCATTGACTAGTATGGGTGGCCGTTCCCGCCATAGAACCCGGAAGTGAATACACGTTGTAGTCAATGGCAATATCGCGGAGACGTCTCCGCGATATTGCCATTGACTACAACGTGTATTCACTTCCGGGTTCTATGGCGGGAACGGCCACCCATACTTTCATTCACTATAAGCGCACATGTTACGCGATGTAACCATGGTTTGGACTGAGCGGAGCTCACGCCTCCCTAATTAGCTGATTCCAAAAATGTGGGAAGGGTATTTTCAAACTGTTATAACAAATGATCCCTTGGGGCTAGCGAAAAAAAAAGCATCTGGATATTATCCTTACTTCTAGCCCTGCTTAAGCCGCGGGGGCGCAGCTCAGGAAAGTGGCAAATTTTGGAGCTAGGATGCAAACAACATTTCAATCGCTGTTTTGACCAAGATATTTTTAGAATTCTGGGGGTGGCCCTCGATGGGGAATATGGAGAAAAACCTGCTCTTTCATATGACACCTCATTTATTGAGTTTCACCTTCAGGATCATTTGTTATAAAGGTTTGAATTTCAATTTTTTTCATAAAATCATTGACCAATTTTGGATGGTCGCGCAATGCACGTAGACCACATAGGGAAGCGTACAATCTCTATGGGAAGGGTTTTAGCACACAACATTGGGTGCGCGATCAGACACCCTACCCTTAATCATCAAGTAATCCTTATTAATAGGGTGTCTGAACGATTTTTCAATTTTCAATTTGGGATCGTTTTTCACCATTTTTGTTTGATATTTGAATCAAAAATGTTATCAGAATAATACATTTCAAATTTCAAGTCTCACCGATGTTTCTATCAAAAGTTACAGCCCCTCCAAAACGCTGGTATATTCATATTATTTTGGTCAAAATCGACGAAAAAGACGTCCACGCAGAGTGATGTTGTTTTGCTAAATTTAGCCAAACAGCTGTATCGCGCGATATGCAAGCGTATGCATATCGTACGCATGCTGCTAAGCCAATCCGCGACTTGCAGCTTGAGCTACGCTGTCTCCGCGACATGTGCCATTGACTAGTATGGTTAGCGTTCGTCGCACAATACACCCGGAAGTGAATGCACGTTATAGTCAATGGCAATATCGCGGAGATGTCTCCGCGATATTGCCATTGACTATAACGTGTATTCACTTCCGGGTTCTATGCCGGGAATGGCCACCCATACTTTCTTTCACTATAATGTGTAATTGAAGTTGGGGTTTCGTTCGTACGCGGAGATGTTACGCGATGTAACCATGGTTTGGACTGAGCGGAGCGCACGCCTCTTAATTAGCTGATCCACCAAATAGCGAGAAGGGTATTTTTAAACTGTTATCAGTTGTGATCCCTGGGGGCTAGCGAAAATATAAGCACATAGAATTGTTCCTTAGGACTGGGACTACTTATCGATCGGGGCGTCATATCTCAAAAGTGACAAACCTCAGAGTTAGCCAGGACACAATGTTTCAATTGCTGTTTTGACCAAGATATTTTTAGAATTTCGGGGGCTACGCCCCTTTAGAAATATTGGAATTCACCTGCTCTTTCATATGACACCTCATTTATTGAGGATCACCTTCAGGATCACAACAGATAAAGGTTTGAATCTCGAATTGAAAAAAAAAAATTGACTTTTTTTTGCATGGTCGCGCAATGCACGTAGACTGCATAGGGATGCGTGTAATCTCTATGGGAAGAATTTTAGCACACAACATCGGGTGCGCGATCAGACACCCTATTATTAATTATCCTGGCCTATAAAAAGATAGTATCTGACACACTTATCCTGTATATTCTTAACCCCATTCCACATTTCCACAAGAAATATGACCCCACAACTTTCTTCTTCTTCTTCTTCTTTTTGACGTGACCTCACTAGATCTATCTAGATCTAGATTCTATTTATATTTCTTTCTTTCTTTCAGTTTTACCAACGCAGTCAGCAACAGTGTGGGACTAGGTCTACACCACTCTCTACACAACCTCTCAACCGACGAGCGCTCGATACTACGAATATTCAATTAGTTCACACGTTGTTTGTTCCTTATTTATATGTCGTACACTAAGACCAATTCACTTTCTTACTTCATAATTAGAGATGTGTAAAAGTAATTTTCTCTTACCAATAAGCTCACGGAAGCTGTCATTTCAAGGTTCTAAAATGTTCACTTATCGGCGACTGGCGCTGAGTTTATGTGTGTAAAAATTGCACGCTCAAAAGGCATGCACGTTTTACACACACGCGTACGTAAGTACACACGTACAGTACAGGGCATCGAACACCGATCAATATTTTCCTCTGATCGTTGAACTCACCGGTCGAAAATGGAAAAGTTCGAAAAATACCGGGGTCGCTAAATTAACGAAATCTCGTTTTTCTTAGATTGTTATTAAATTAATTCTTTAACATAAGTTAATTGAAAAGTTTTGAAATTATATTGATTGAAACAATATTGTACTAGTAGCTGAAACTCTACTCTTTAAAGTTATTTCTTCATTATATTAATTATATTCTGACTAATTAACAAAACGCATGAAATACGTAGGATGTACACCCCTCGATTGTCTCGTATTTTGAAAAGAGAAAAGTTTGTTGCCCTCTGTATAAAAACACATAAAGCGTGAAAGTTTGTTGATCCGAGCCTTGTGAATGAAAAGAAGAAATGGATTACAGGGGACGAGGAGGAGCTAGAGAGAGAAGATTAACAATCATAGAAGCAAAGAGAGAGAGGGACGGAGAGAGAGGGACGGAGAGAGAGGGACGGAGAGAGAGAGAGAGAGAGAGAGAGAGAGAGAGAGAGAGAGAGAGAGAGAGAGAGAGAGAGAGAGAGAGAGAGAGAAGGGGGCGTGATTTTACGTTCACGTGTAGTCTATGGAAGGTGGGCTTGTCGTTCTGTCTGATATACCACAACAAAACAACAAATTCAGCTGAAAAACACGCCCACAAACATTTTTAGAGGCACAGAAAATGAATTGGTCTTTAGAAACGTGCTTTTTGACGAATTAAAAACTAATTTATTCCCCTCGATATCACAACAATTAGTGTAACTGAAACGATTTCTACTTACTTCCTTAGAATGAAATGAATAAAGAAATCTTTCAGCTGTGCCTATAAACCCAATCTTCTGATATAATGAAATTGTCAGCATTTTCAAAAAGAGCTATTGTGCGATGATTCCCCGACATATCAAGGAATTTAGCACTTATCATTCTGGCTATTTATATAAGCCTATCACTTGTAAAATAAATCTCTAGGCACTATGAACATGACAGACAATGAAAGCGGACAAAATATACAGTTCCTCAGGTAGACAAAGGGACAGCCCTTCACTGCTATTATGTAAAAATGTGTAGAACAGGTGTCACATGCATATTCACCTGTTCTACACATTTTTACATAATAGCAGTGAAGGGATGTTCCTTTGTTTTCCTGAGGAACTGTATATTTTGTCCGCTTTCATTGTCTGTCATGTTCATAGTGAGGCCTATGGTTGGAATTCGCTTTGCATACATTGTTTGTTGATATGTCAGACAAGCATTTCTGCATCTTCAGTAATTATGAATGATATAAACAATGTCTGTTGTTATGATGGAAAGAGAAATAACATGTACACTTGTATAATTACTTTTGTATACTTTGTAAATGTTGTCTGTAATCTATGACATTTAGTTATTGTTTATAATTTGTTTTGTTCTTGTTGAATATGGAAATAAATTTGAACTTGAAAAAAACCTTGAACTAGTAAGGCCTACGGCAGAATACGGTTTTAAAGTTGGATTTCAAAATACCCACACTCTGTCTTTATATTTATAATGAATATGTTTTCTTTAAATTCTCAAATTCATAGTTATCCTACAAGAAATGCAAACAAATTCCATCGATGGACATATAATAATGATTATTCAAGATACTCTCTAAGACATTCGGGTCCACTTCTTTATAATGATGTAAAATGTAACTAATTCAATATTTCATTTAATAATACAATCAGGAGGCAATATAAGAAACATTTAATCTGTTCATATTAATTACTTTTAATTTGTAAAATATCTTTTCTTAAATTATCCTGTAGAACCATACCATACTGTTTGATGCTCTTATATGTTTTTTTAAAATAATGTTTTTCATGTTTATGTTCTCATGTTCTATATGTTTTATGTATTGTTCGACCAATGTCTAAATTTTTATAATAATAATGTAAAAACAAACAAATACACAAACTAGGTGAACTCACCCTAAAAGCCAAAAACCTGGCTTTTATTGTGTTCACCATTTTCCAATTATTTACTTATGTTTTTAATGTAGTCTGTACCTTGTTTCTCTTTGATTGCTATAGGCCTACTTGTTTTGTTTTGTTTTCTTCTTATTAATCGTTTGATTGAAATGTCATAGTTTTATAATGTTCTTATTGCCCATTGACTGTTTTTTTACACATTGTTTTTAATTGATGTTGGAATTTGGAAATAAATGATTTGATTTGATTTGAAAAAAAATTGTATTTTTAAAACCATATTCTAGCGTAGATTTTCCTTACGGACACGCCATATTCCCTCCGATTATGTTATTGTTGTGCCCCTTCAAATTTTGAGAGCACCCATGATATTTCACAATCTGATATTTTTCTGAGTAACCTACTTGCTTGCTTGCTTGTTTTCTTGCTCGTCAGGGATCGTGGGGAATTATGCTCCTCCTCCTCCATTACAGAACCCTGGATACGCCTCAGAATGAAACATTAAAGGTAAAGACCAGTATTGGAAACGCCCCAATTTCAAAAAATGAAATGGAAGCTCTCATTACCAATCATGTGAAAGAATATGTTTTGACTAATACATGATGATAAAAAATTTGCCGTTAAACCGCCTCCTAATTCATATATTTGGTAAATTTGTTTCTCTCATGGTCGTGTGAGAGATATAGGGTAGTCCCATATACATCTTTCTGTGTATAGTGCTTGTAACTTTAAGAAGAATGGGCCAAATTTCTTATCATTTTGATGATTCCAGAACCTTGCAGATGCTAGATGCTAGATGATCAACCTTTTCTGATCGATTCCACAACGTTTCTTTCACAATGCAATCGCATGACCATATACTGGTCTTTACCTTTAAAATGCTTTTTTTTTTAAATCACTTCGATTTCAATTTTGAATTCAGATCACTGGTTTTGCACCGATGAATTTGAGTTTGACAAGAACCAACTGTTGACCTCTCCTTGTTGTAAATCATAAACTTGAATTTCAGCCAAATTTGTTGAGGATATGATTTCAGGACACAGAAAGGAATTTGTATCAAGGATGCATTTTTCTTTCTCTTTTGTTTAATTCACTTTCGATGGTTTTTATCAAGGGGCGTAGGGTAGAGAAGGCAAGTGTACCCCTTTCTTGATCCTTCTGTGTGACTTTGCATTGATCGAGCAACCCAGATTTATACTCTTTGCATATTATTTCCCTGTTTTACCTAAATGTATCTCGATACCCCAGTTTTTTTCCCTGACCTATTTCGTCAAGCTACAAAACCATTCCCTGAAAGGCACTACACAGTTTGAACGAATGCTGGCGCTCTTTGCATTTCTTCACCGGACACTTATTGACCGTCGCTCGGTTAGGTTTTCGAATGTTAGAGATAATCCGTTATATTCCGAGTGGGGGGGGGGGGGGGGGGGGGGGGGGGGAGAGAGAGAATCAATGAAGGTGTTTAAAGAATGAAAACAGCGACAAAAATTCCGAGAGAGAGAGAGAGAGGAAGAGAGATACATACACACAGTGGCGAGCGAGGAAGGAAGACTCTTTATTATCTTCAAAATACATTTTCCTCGCAACATTACATACTCTCAGAAATACTTATCCAGGAGTTTGCAGCGTATTTCAATATTAATATGCATTGGTTGAATATATATAATGGGGCTCCTCATATTGATTCAGAATACGTCATACATACTCTGAGAGAAAAATGCACCTATTCAGTGTCTGTGATTTCAACCTTGAAACTTTTGCTATCAACGCAGTACCTTACGCTATTTTCACAGCTATACATAATACAGGCAAACCAAAAAGACAATATCGGCAGAACTGTTTGCTTAATAACCCACATAGGCCTCTAGTATTTGCAAGCAGCCAAGCTCCAAGCTTGACTTTCAAATTTATATGATAATATCAAGAAACACTGCCAGTTACTTCAATCTAGAAGTTACCATTACTATCATATTCAAAATCAAAATCAATCAAAATCAATTTCGGTTTTATTACAAATATACCAAATAAAAAGTCCAAAGACTAACAATAATTGGCTTACAATGTATCATATAAAAATGCATTAAAATCAGTAGATTTAAAAATTCAGTAATAAGTTAAAATACATTGCTCACATTGTATCATAAAAAATGCATTAAAAACAGTTGAATTAAAAATTCAGTAATAACTTACAGTATGGAAAAAAAGAAAGATTGTAAGTTATAAAATGGTGATAATCAGTTTGTCAGTGAATTGAGAAGAAAGAAGAAATAAAGAGTGAAAAGTGGAAGAGAGGGAGAGGAAAAGGATAACGAGAGAAAAAAGAGTTCAATTCATGAAAAAAAAAATGTAAGCAAATGAACGAGAATTGAGTTGATTCAGCTTAATGAAGCATTGCTCCGATTGTCTCATTTTCGCTCGCGTGAACATTGCCAGCACAAACCACTGACCTCTACCTCCTGAACGGATCATCGCACATTCCCATTCACTATACGTTACGTACTAAAAGGCTGTATTGTCTGAACGTTCATGAATATTCATGTTTTTGCTAAACTCGGCAAAATGTTTGCTTTTACTAAATGGAAAAATTACGGTGGGGGGTTGGATGAAATGGACAAAATGAAATAGGCAGAAGTGATCTATGATAATTCATGCGTTTTATGTTTCGTGTGCTCGACCTATAATCTTCAAATCGCTTGGTAAACTGAGTCCAAAGTTAGACTTGTTTCACATGTGTATTATAGGCAATGGCGAGCTTGCAACCTATTTTGAAAAATTACGGTGGGTGAACTTTCAAAAGTCAATGAGACATGAGGGCTCAAATGAAAGAGCTAGTGATAACGTACGTCGGGGTGGATGTGCTTTTCGTTTAAACAAAAAAAAATTAACGATTTTTAAAAAAAACGTCCATAGGCTAACATGTTAGGCTGCTGACGCTGACCATGCTCTGACGATAGGGGGCGTCGTGAAATGAGACTAAACGGAGCCATTATGTACTATTAGTATCATTATCATCATCATCATCATCATCACTATTATTATTACTTTAACTAACAATTTTGAGAGGGTATATAAGCAATGAGCTTGAAACTACTATCATTTCTCAACTCAGTTTGTTAACAAATAGAATTCACTCAACCAAGGGCTCCCTGTTGTGTCACGGAATGGTCTTTTACGACTTTAGTGAGAATATTCAATCAATAAGATTATAAATAGAGGATCAAGGAAACCTATGAGCTAGTTAGCGGTTTTGGCATGTATTTTCTTTGATTAGATCCCAGAGTACCAATTATGATAGAGAAACTCTTTAAATCTTTATGCATATCATTTACTGATCCTATATTTAATAATTACTTCAAGAAAAAGAATAATCGAGTGTGTTTTCCAACAATTATCTATACTGATGTTTTTCTTTGTTATCAAAAATATGCATATTATGGTAAAGATAACGAGATTATATAGTCATAGTGTAACAGAGATATTTACGAACAATAAACGTTAAGAGTCAGTTTCGATTTGCAGGATTAATACTCATTATGAAATCAAATCGTGTTATTTCGTAATAATCTGTTGTAAGACAATCAGGGCTGTAACCAGAGTTTGATGTTTGGGGGGTCACATACATGTAATTGATCGACGTCCTGGGGGGGGGGGGGGGGGAGGGGTCTACAAAAAGTTCAACCGATCTTGGATTATTTTTTTTTTGGGGGGGGGGGGGCATCTCACGTTATTCCCCTTTTCCTTCATCTTTTCCCACGCTCTCACATGTTCCCATTGTTTTTCCATTCGATATAGGGGGAGTGGCACTTGCCCCCCCCCCCCCCCCCCCTAGCTACCCCACTGCGTTTACACATTAATGACGACTAAATAAAAGACAGACATAAATATTTTGAGGCTAGACAGAGGGACAAATAAGGAGGGAGGGAGGGAAAGAGAGAAAGAGAGAGAGAGAGAGAGAGAGAGAGAGAGAGAGAGAGAGAGAGAGAGAGAGAAAGAAGCATAATTGGCAGAGATATACAGGGAAACAGAGTGTGAGAGAGGAAGGTGAGTGAGGGGGGGGGGGGGGTGGGGATGTGTTGGGTGGGGAATTCCGGTCTCGTTGTCGCACGCAAACACGGAAGTACAATAGAAAAAGCCAATCTCTTTTGTGCATGGTATTGCTTCAATAGTTTTGAAAGGCTCTATATTTATTCTGTCTACTGAAAAATAACACAACCATCGAATAGCCGTCTACATAACGGTGCAAACTAGCTCTATTTCGAAGCTACAGAAGTCGCTACACAGGGTCACAGGAATTTAAAACAAACTGTCTTGAATTAAGAAGCCACACGAATGTTTACGTATTAATCTGTTAGGTAAGAGTCAAAGTCTGTTTGTCTTTAGTCTGATCTGATAATACAGAGGCAGAGCCATGTCGCCTGTATTTAAATTGACCTGTGTATTAGTACATGTACTTGATATTGAGCTTTCTATACTACTAGAATGTACGTGACTCGCCACTTTGCGAATGTAGTTATTATGAGTTGTTTCGTGTGTGAATATCATGTCTGTGCATGTCGTATAGGCCTATTGATATTAATTATAACGGGTGCGTGTGGTTGTGAAATATGGAGAAAAATTATGAGTTTTCTGACGCATTATTTTGTCGGATAAAGTTCATAAGTTGTGGTATAATTTTGTGGGGGGGGGGGGGGTATATATATAAGAACGTTTCTATCGTCTGTTTCCTCCCTCCTTTCCTAGATCAGCAATCAATGTAAGCGCAGAATTAATGTATATCAATGAAATGTTATTTCCTTCTTTTGATTTTGCATTCAATTCAATTCACATATATATATCCTTCTGACATATCGGTATAATGTATCTGACATAGATTCGTACGGAAACATTTTTGCAAAGAAGAAGACGAATAGCCGAGGGGGGGGGGGGGGGTAGCTTGTTTTAGGAAATCCATGTTGTCATCCTCTAGATTGATTGTTGGACACTTGCTCGATCCTGCCACAATATTTGCTCCGCGATAATTTCCTAATCCCTAATAATAATATAATAATATAATAATAACGTTTTATTTACCCAAGGTAGCCACTTCAGTTATGAAACTGCTCTTCAATCGGGCCCTGCATAACATAACATAATATGTTATTATTACTACCCTGCTCCAATCTAGTATGACTTGGCCAGGGTTCGAACCCACGACCTCCCGTTCATGAGGCGGGCGCTCTAACCACTGAGCCACCATGCCCTCTATGACCGAATTCATAACTTCAACCGTAGACCCAAAACTAGACTCAACCCTAAACAATACCATTTACCAAACCTAAAAGTAACCTAACTAAACCAACTCCACCGTTTTTACAAAATAAAGCCTGGAGCCAATAGCGGAGCACGCTGCTGCACCGGTGTACTTTGGCAGGATAAGAAAATCTCTTGCTACACCTGGGGGGAGAGTGACAAATGGGTACCTGGTAGGAAGAAATTTCCTGAATGCTTGAGCGCCTTAACATGGTAGCTTGGCTATAGCCTGAGTATTTGCAGGGTCCGCAGGGAGAACAATATTATACTGATATTAAAGGCTAATATACTCTGGGAAAATTAGACCATTAACTAATTAGTGTCATTATTATTATGATTGTTGATATTGTTGTTGTTGTTGATGGTGCTTAGTATCATTATTATTGTATGCAGTAGGCTTGCGGGTCATTATCATTGTTATCATTATCATCCCGATTATCTACAGGAACATCCCAAGCTACTAGGATGGATCTTTATACCTTCCTGGATCCCTACGCCTTCTTCATCTTGCTCATGACCGTCCTTGTCCTCTATACCCAATGGTTCGAGTACCCCATCTCAAACGTCAAACCTCTCCCGGGCCCACGGACATGGTCCATTCTCGGGAACCTCCCCCAACTCATCGCAGCAAGGTTCGACATCAATGACTTCCACGAGAGACTGAGGAAGATGTACGGCGCGGTGGTCGGGTATCGTATCTACCATCATAACGTCGTGGTCATCAACGACTTGAAGCTTGTTCGAGAAGTCGCCAATCATCCCGATTTCTGCGGACGAATGAGAGACGATTTACATGCGAATCTGTCCAAAGAGCCAAATGTTGGTGAGTATAAGTAAATCTATGTGTGTTCCCTGAAAAGTGCTAAGATTGTCTACACAATCATCATTGTCATATTCCATTTACAGATTCAGATTATTTTTTTTCAAAAATACATTCCAATGCTAACGAGAGGAAGTATGTTGAGCATATCTCACTCTTCAGAATATGTTACTCTATCCACCTTTCCTTCTTACTCGTTCTTACAGCGCATAGAGACATTAATGCGCTATATAAGTACGGTATATTATTATTATTATTATAAATTCATGAATGGTGTGACCATTTGAATGAATTCGACAACCTTTCAGTGTCATTGTGTTGCTCTGACAAACCCCCGCTTTCCCATGAATATAAAAATTGCCATAAATCAACTTCGTGTAACAATATGTTACTATACTAGGATTTAAAATCACTTTTAATTTTTGGGAAAATATAAGTGGTTCATTTGATTATAGTCACTTTTTCTCTTTTTTGTAAGTGTTGTGGCAGTGGAGTGGTTGTCTCATCATGTGAAACAGTCGTAGTAGCGTGGTATATGGTATGGGAGAGGGTTCTTGACAATCAAACAACCAGTCCTGGGTTTGGGCTCTCTTTCGTGCTTAATAGTTAATTTAATTCTGCTCTTTGCAGGTATCTTAACATCCTACGGACACACATGGAAGGAACATCACAATGTCCTCTCAGGTTTTGTGACAGAACTGTCCAAGAGCAAACAGCTGGAAGACATCTGCACCAAAGAGGCCACCAAATTTATCAAGGTCCTGACCGACCAAACTGACAAAGACATCATCACCCATCGCTACTCTGTCCAGACCCTCGCCGTCATCTTCTGTCAGGTGATCTTCGGGAAGGTTCTCGATGTCAATGACGCCATCGTTAAGGAGATCGTTGACATCGTTATGGAGAGACAGAGAGAATCGCCCTCTGCGACAAGGCGTCTGCTGCCGTCCTACGTAAATAACTTGACGGGCAGTGGCGCCAAAAGGAGACATCAACTAAATGTCCAGTTTGTTGCTCTGGTCAAGACATTGGTCGGTGACCACACCAAACAGAAAGAGGTTTTAATACCCTGTTTTGTTAGGAAGTATTGGCAGGAAAGGCATGAGAAATTACAAAGTATGGTAGGTATAGGCCTAGTCTGTTATAATCTTCACAAAATATTGAATGTGAATGTGATCGTAAAGCTAAGCGACAGTTGTATAACCAACATCTTGAAGGGTGTCTTTTTCATCTATAAGGAATTCCTTTTTGGCAATCAAGGAGATAATGAGAAAATGTTTTTCATAAGACAGAATGCACTTTTTAATCAACCCAAGGTGACTTCTAGTAAATGTCTTCAGACTGGGTCGCAAGTGCCTCGTCTTCATTTTGCACAGAAATAAATGTAATTGTTGGCATTTTATGTAACTTTATACACTTTTATTATATCAAATCTTTTCCTTTTCTTTATAATTAGCAATGCGTTCAATTTCCAATGATTCACATCATTATGTTAGGTATGATTTCTGGAGGGTGCACAACTCGAGTATTTGACCACTTAACCATACTATAATTTATTATTTGGACATTGGTTACCAGGAAGACGGTTCGATGACATCCCTAACCAGTGACAACCTTCTCTGGGCATGCATAGACCTTGTGACCATCTGCATTGATGAAGCATCCCTCCTTCTCACCCAATCACTCCTCCTGCTCGCTTTACACCCAGAAGTTCAGTCCAAGTTGAAGGAAGTCATCTGTCCTGAAGCAAGGGAACAAGACGACCAGGAACCTTCGGCTTACCTTACAGCAGTTCAGCTCGAGACGCAACGCCTCGCACCTGACAATCCTTGGTCAACGTCGTTGATGGCGCTGTCCGATGTCAAACTCGGTGACTTCGAGATTCTTCAGGACGCTGTAGTCGTGGCAAATTGGAGATACCTCAGGCAGGGTGATGACCAGGGTTGGGATGGACCGACTCTGTTCCAACCTGAAAGATTTCTGGGCGAGGACGGATCTCTGCTTGAACTGTCACAGATGATATCATTCCCAACAGGTATGTCAAAATGGTGTACGGGGTCATTGTGACTACCAAACTTTGTATAAAAATGTTTGTGACTGTTACAGAAATATGAGGAACAGATACTTAATTTTGTCAACTCTTTCGTTCTTTCCCCTCCCTCTCTGGCCCCTCTTTCCCCCTGGCCTTATTCACACCCTCTCTCTTTCACCTTTTCTTCTTCATGATAATCTCCCTTATCTCTTTCCGTCTCGTTCTCCGATTCTATTTTCGTATTCATTGACTCACTTTCTCATGCATTTTTTCTTTTAATTTCTCTGTTCCTCAGGTAAGCGGGCATGTCCAGCTGATGTGATGACGTCATCAGCCTCTTCCATTCTGATCAGACACATTTGTCAACAGTTCAAACTGAGTTTGCCAGCTCAAACGATACACCCCTGTGATAAGAATGGACTCATCCAGCGCAGTTCGCTATTCAAAACAAAACTTCGAGCAGTACCACATTAATGTTCTCGATTGTAGTATATAACTAGTTAGGGAGTGCTTTTAAAATCCACAAGTATGAGAAGTTGTTTAACATAGTTTTATCGTAGCTTGCCTTATGTCGATAAAAAGAGACAAGTTACAAGGAGTTACAGGAAGAGAAAAGAGGAAAAGGTAAGTGTACTGGAAAGTAAAACTTCTTTCATTAGCATTACTATAGTATAGTAAAAGCAGCAGAAGTGAAAAGAAGAAGAAGAAGAAGAAGAAGAAGAAGAAAAAGAAGAAGAAGAACAGGAAGAGGAAGAAGATGATGATGATGGAGAAGAAGAAGAAGAAGAGAATAAGATGAAGACGGAGGAGACGAGGAAGGAGGAAGGGAGGAAAAGAGGAAGGAGGAGGAGAAAAAGAAGTGGTAGTCAGTGGAAGTATTAGTATAGTAGTAGTCAGTGGCGGATCCAGTGTGGGGCTGGGGGGGGGGGGGGGGGAGCACGGGCCCCCGCCCCTGGCAAAACAGAATTAAAAAACAAAGATGGTAACCACAATTTTACCTTTAAAAAAAAGAAGATGGTAACCACGATTTTACCTTTAAAAAAAAGAAGATAGTAACCACGATTTTACCTTTTTTTTGTTGTGGCTCAAGGGGAGGGGGGGGGGGGGGTGGCTGTTGAGTAAAAAGAATTGGTTCTCACTATCCTCCCCCGCTTATGAACCGCTAAATATTTTCTCATGAATTGCCCCCCTTGCCGCCTGCTGGATCCGCCCCTGGTAGTTGTGATAGTAGGAGGCTAGTAACAGCAGCAGAAATCAGAAACTCAGAAAAAAAAGAAAAAAAAGCAAGAATCCTAAAAAAGAAACATATCACAATTTCATTTTGTTTATATTCCATGAGTTTATGTGTAATTTTATTTGTGTCGAAGTTATATTGTATGTTTTCATTGTTAATTTATATAGTTTACTGGATGATGTCAAACATTACCAAAGCTAACATGTAGTTTTTAAGCTTCTGCCAACCTTCAATTTGTTATGCAAGCTTTGTTACCAAAGCTTTGTGGCAAATAAATTATAAGAAAACACTATTGTCAAATGTATAACAGTTGGAGAATTATGAGGAATAATTATGAGGGGTATCAGTGAAATTACACATACGGCTATGTATTATTACACATGTTCTATTCATTTGTGATATTTATAATTGTGTTAAAATTGGAAATAGATTGATATCAAACTTATTCATGACAAGGTTACATGATATAGAACATGGTTGACCAAAACGGACGGGCGATTTTTACCCCTCAATATTGTTATGGCAGGAACAAGTTATTGGGGAACCTTCTGGCCCTCTCTAGGTACTCTCAATAGAGGGCGTGGGGGGGGGGGGGGGGGTTCGGAGCAATTTTATTCTTATACAAATATGAACAAGACGGAATTATTATAATCCAGGCAATATGAAGAACAAAAGAAACTTAAGAAAGATATAAAAATCCACGATAGAATAATGAAAGCTAAAAGCAATTTAAATTTTTTATTACGTCCAATTCTTTTATGACGAATACAAAACTCCATTTCCGTTACCAGATTTTAAAAAAAATCTATAAAAATATAGATATAGATATATGTGATTTACAAAGGATGAATATTATAAACAATCATGTTATTATAATGATCACAGACTAAAAATAAATGAACATTTGAAAATCTGAAAAATAGATTATGTATTTATTGATGTTCAATTGTTTTGCTAAATTGTTTGTGAAATTATGTTATTTTTCAATATTGAATAAACACCTCGTTAGAGGCGAAGAGAATTTAAAAAAAGAAGATCTACACTGACAAAGTAGATTTTGTTTGTCTACTATCGGCGTATCCAGAAAATTATGAATGGGAGGGGCGGCCTGAATCCACAGATGAAAAGCCGGGGAGGGTGCGTCATTGTATCTGGACAGGCCAGAGAGACGTGCGACCATTGCAAAATATATTTATTTTATATCCCTAGACCTCCAAAAGGGGTGAGGATCATCTCCATGATGTATCCCCATGCTGGATGTGCCATTAAAGCCCCTCTAAAGTGTTGGGAGCCCCAAATTCGCAACAACAAAAAAAAATGGCAAAATTTCACTTATATCATGTAATGATGTGAAAGAGGATGTCATATGACACTCAACTCTCCAAGGACTTTCAAAACAAATGTGTATGAAGACGAATATTGATGAAAGAATACAAAATTTGGGTTTTGTGTTGTACGCAGAAAACCTAAATTTTGTGTTCTTTCATCAAGTTTCATCTTCAAAAATATTTATTCTGCAAATCCTTGCAGTACACAGTGTTAAATAACATCCTCTTTCACTTCATCATACAATTGAAGTGAATGTTTGCAGAGAGGATTTTACCCACCAACCATTATAAATCCATGAACAAATCTTTATACAAAAAAAAAATCAAATATTTGTGAAAAGTAACGATAAATGTTTTTTATAATGTACATTACAAAGTAGCGAGGTAGGTGAAAGACTTTGAAAATTGATACTTATCCTCCAAATTCAACTTATATACACATTTTTCGTGGCATGTTTTTTTTTTTTAGTTAACGGAAATGATATACGAATTTTTCAAACGAAAGTGTGAAAGTGCGAAATTGTCAACGCCATTAAATTTGAGTAGGACAATCATACGGAAAGTACAAAAATAGGGCACATTTTACAGGACTATACAAGTTTTCAACATCGCCTATTAATATCCAATAATTATTCTTCTTTACGATTACCGATGTATGTTGGAAGGCTGCTACTTAAATAAATGAACTAAAAATTGTATCCAAACATTTTTCTAAAATATAGTAGCAAAGCAGCACTTGTAACAAAATTTAATATTTACATATATTTACAAAAAAATAAAATACGAAATAAAATATACTACAACCTCTAACTACTTATACTCTTACTTATACTACAATACTGATAGAAAACAGTTTAGATTATCTTTGGAACAATTTATCTGTGCCCTGTTTCATGAAAATTGTTCGCGATAACAAGTTACAATAACTGTTATAAGCTACTGAAATCGTGGCATTTGTTGGGCTGAGAGCAAATTTGTCATAGAAATCAGTGAGCATTTGTAATTGATAACAAGTTTTATGAAACAGGGCCCACGTCCAATATTACATCGAATTGGGGGATACTTGGGGGGGGGGGGGGTGAGGAGGGGGGGGGGGGGTATGACAATAAATAACGACTCGTTCAGACATGACGTGGTAAAAACCGCTGCGGTATTTGTATGATGACTTTAAATGTAATATCCTTGAACTTTCTGTATATTACAACACAGAGCTCGTTGAATATGCGAGTCCTTTGTGGCCATTCATTGTACACGTAAAAAACATCCGTGACGGGTTTTTTTTTGTGTGTGGTGGTTTAGTGACGGCTCCATATCATAACGAACCTCAAGGGACCAAGCCTAAAAGGGGCGGATCCAAAAGTGCCGGAAAGGGAAGAGGTCAATATTTTTTCAAAACATTTTCTTCCCCTTGGGAACGTGGTTTCGGGAATCTCTTCGACCTCTCCAAGCTCTCATAACCCCCTCCACCCTTTCCTTTTTATTCTCGGAGGGGGTGAGGGGAATTTCTAACCTCAAATGTGATTTTTGGAATTTGACTTAGGGAGGCTTGGGGGGGGGGGGGGGGGTCGGCCCCTGGATCCGCCTATATGCCCAGTATATTGACCTATATTATTGATGTTTGGATTTCCTTTCCTGCTTTCGAGGAGACCTCCATATCAACATCTATTTCCGGTGTATATATTTACAAAAATCACTTGTTGAACAAACTGGTAGAGTTTAGTACTGGTTGTGCTATTGCACTAATATAAAACCTGTCCGTAAGGCTACATAGCAGTGGCGGATCCAGGAGGAGGGGGGGGGGGGGGGGGGCCTTGAGAAAAAAAATCATGTAAAAACACGTGATTTTTACCTTTTTGGGGGGTTGGGCCCCCCCCCCCCTGGCGCTCGAGGGGGGGGGGGGGGTGCAAATTTTTAAATTTTCGAGGACCAAAAAAAAAAAAAAATGTGCTCACAACCCCCCCTCCCCCCCCCCACTGATGAGCGAATTTTCGGCCGGCGCGATTTTCAAATTTTCAGGAGCAGAAAAAAAAAGTTGGGCCCCATCCCCTAAGAAATCCTGGATCCGCACCTGCTACATAGAAAACATGTATGGGCTACAAGTCGAAATTTGCTTGGTTTAGAACTTTCGACCAGAGTATTACAATATTTTTTTAAAGAAATTGCAAATGGATTATATGCAAAATGTAAAAAATTGTAAATCCTCCCTTATAAAGTTCCTTATACAAATAGTACTACAACAATTGCGGGTTATTATGCGCATCCCTATGGGAGAAAAGGCCTGATTAGAAGTTACTTACAGCGACGTTATTATAATCGCACGACTGCCCACCGACTGGTAGCCGATTGAGCTAGATTTTCTCCTTGAAGGCTTCAAATATTCATATGGCTATTCGGATGCCCAATCAGGAAGTATTTTCTATCTTTTTCCAATTGATATTTATTGTAATTTTTTCAGAACGTAGTACCAGTCAGGTCGTATTACGGTAGTATACAGGTCGTAGACAAGTGGTAGTCTAGTCGTAGTGCAGTCGTAGTCTAGTCGTAGGACCTAGTGTGTTCGGTGGCCTTAATACGATTCATCCCGTGGTGTTGCACATAGTTGATAGGACACGGGTGTATTGACGGCGCCCAGCGAATCTTTCATGGAGTAAGACGGGACACCGTCGGGTAAAGTAAACGTGAAGTGGTGGAGAAGATGCGTGAATAACAGAGAGAGTTCCATCTTCGCTAACGACTCACCAATGCATACTCGTTTACCTGCGGGAAGTAAAGATGAAAAGAGGGAAATTGTATTTGAAAATGAAACCTTTCTTTGATGCATTAAGTTTATAAAGTTAACAATAGTCGGATTGATAGTGGGAACATGCAGTTAGTTCCAGCGAAAGCGCTATGATTTACAATTGTGTCAAAAACAACCTTTGGGTCACTCACTCTAACATTCTCCAGTATGATCGTATTCGTACTGGTACCAGTCATCGACCCCATCCCCCTATCCCCATGCCCATCCTTATCCAAAACCGCTACCGCTCCGGGATAAAGATTGGCAGAAGAGTACGATAGACTCACCAATACTGAACGGAGTCAACTCATCTGGCTTCACGCATTTGCCCTCCTCGTTCAGAAAACGCGCGGGCCTGAACACTTCCGGGTCATCCCACAGCTTTGGATCTCGTGATATGCTCCAGTAATTTGCAAAGACGATGGCGCCCTCAGGGATATCGTAACCATGGAAACTCAATTCACCACGCCCAGTGTACTGATGAGGTACGCCGAGAGGTGTGACGAAATTGAGTCGCATAACCTCGAGTATGGTGGCCTCCGTGTATGGTAGTTTGGGTTTGTCCAATAACGTTGGTAACCTGCAAAAATAGTGCTTTCTCGTGAATTCAAATTGCTTCATGCAGTTTGTACCATTTCTACAACAAAGCTTTCACTTTTCGATGAATAACGTTTTAACAGAATTTAGAACATTTCAAGAATATCATTTTAACTCAATGTGAGCCAATATGAGACTAATAATCTAAACGGTTTACACACTCGTGATTTTATAATTAATCTGGGGATGAACCCGGACAAGCAACTTTTGCTTTTGCTTTCCACATCCGCATACTGGTTTCACATGTTTACTCACATTTCCCCTTTGGTCAATTATTTGGTTTTTTGTATTTTAGTTTCTTTACGAAAAGATTCCTTTGCAGTTTGTGATATATATATATATTTTTCCGATGAAAAATTGTATTCAAGAACAACAATAGATCTGAGCAAAGTACATGTTGTGACATATTAGTAAAACAAAGACTGTTACATCAAATGCACATGTCTCCATTTATCTAGTAATACAACAAATTTATTGCGTTTGATAGAAAGAACCCGCTCAACCTCATAAAAACGTTTAAGCATCTTCTTAGAAGAATTCAAAGATAGCCGTTCCCTTCTGTATTTCGCAGAGAATATATTTTGTTTGCATATAAAATTACAAACTAAAAGATAGATTGCATACCATCTGGGAAGCCAAACAAAAAGGATTGTTTTTTTTATTAAAAAGCACTTTATGATATTTACATTTTTTGTTTTTTGGGGTAGGTAGTGTTGAGCGAAATATCGGCCGGCACGATTTTCAAATTTCCGGGGGCAAAAAAGAAAATAATGCTCACTACCCCCCCCCCCCCCCAACTGAGCAAAATATCGGCCGGAACGATTGTCAAATTTCGGCACACTAAATTTCAAATTGATTTTAAATTTGGGCCCCCCCCCCCCCCTATGAAATCCTGGATCCGCGCCTGGACAGTGGTATCATACTAAACAAGCCGTTATCTCAAGTTTTCCTTTTGCTAAATCAGTAACTCAATTGTAAAATATAATAATCACCTGTCCCGACCAACTGCGTCGTCGATCTCATCTTGGATTTTCTTCTGGATGTCGGGATGTGTGATCATACGGAGCATCAACCACCGCAGCGTGGTGGTGGTGGTTTCAGAGGCAGCGGCGAAGATATCGGCGAGACTAAACACGGTGTTAAGCTCATCGTAAGAAGATACAGTACCGTTCTGGGAGACAGAGTGAGAATGAGGGAGAAAGAGTGTGTGATTGGGAGGGAGAAAGAGTGTGTGATTGGGAGAGAGAGAGAGGGAGGGAGAGAAAGAGAGAGTAGGAGAGAAACGAAGTCTAATATCTCATCAACCTGACTTTCTTTTCTACCTATACTGGGCCGATAAAATGAGATGCTCCTTAAGCTTAGCTGACGAAATCCAACTTGAAATCCTTGAAGCTAGACCTAGCTGAATTAGAGAAAAGCTTGTGCCGCTAAATTTGTCACTCCAACTTCCGTGAGATGAGAAGGACGACATGCAAAACTTCATCACCCCAGCCAGTATTATGAAGTCGTGTCTAACTTAGTCATGAGTAAAGTTAAACAACTGTTTAGTTGGACAGGACTTAGTCACGACTTCAGAATACCGGCTAATTACTTTTTGTACAAGACCATGGACGTCTCGATCTCGTCAACTCGACTACACGGAGACCCAAATAATAGATTACTGGATTTCGTCACTCTTAATAGCGACAAAAACTCGGATCTCATCATCTCAAACAGTCAGCAGAAGAAGAGACTAGAATCTCGTCACCCCCAAATAGTGATGAGAGAAAACAGCTCGGTTTCTTCACCCATTAAAGCGACGAGAAGAAAAAAATCGGACTCGTAGTGACGACAAGAAACAGTTCGGATTTCGTCACCCCTAATAGCAACAAAACTCGAATCTCGTCATCCAAAATAGTCACGAGATGAAGAGACTCGAATCTCGTTACCCTAAAATAGCGACGAGAAAAAACAATCCGAATTTCATCAACTCAAACAACGATGAGAAGAAATTACTCGGATTTCGTCTCCCCAAATAGCAACAGGAAAAAAAAAAAAAAAAATAAAAATAAAAAATAAAACGATCCCCCCCCTTCAATAATAAGAGCAAGAAGAATGAACTCGTATCTCGTTAATAGCGACGAGAAGGAACAGTGCGGATTCGCCACTTAAAACAACTCGAATCTCGTCACCCCAAATAGCGACGAGAAGGCAGTTTGGTTTCTTCAACTCGACTTCCTGAGGACGAAAAAATTAGAGTTCTAGGTCATACGATAAACTATCTTGGGGGCGAAAACTCCGATCTCCATCTTTATCACCATTATTTCCATTATCCTCATCACCATCACCACTGTCACCACCATCGTCATTATCATAATCACCACCACCATCGTCATCATCACCGAACTATCACCAATATCACCACCATCGTCACCACCCTCACCGCTATCACCACCATCATCATCATCACCACCACCCTCACCACTATCACCACAATCGTCATTATCATTACCACCACCTTTGTCACCACCCTCACCACTATCTCCACCATCCTCATCATCATTATCACCACCATCGTCACCACCCTCACCACCATCATCATCATCATCATCACCACCCCCACCACTATCATCACCATCCTCATCATCATTATCACTACCATCGTCACCACCCTCACCACTATCATCATCATCATCATCATCATTATTACCACCATCGTCACCACCCTCACCACTATTACCACCATCGTCACCACCCTCACCACTATCGTCATCATCATTGCCACCGCCACCACTTTCATCATCATACCTGCTTGTGCTGATGAATCTTATCGATGTACATGTCGACCATGTCCCGGGGTTGGTCCGGTTGGTGGTCTTTGAGGTGATCATCCAGAAACTTCTTTATGTGGGTGCTGATGCAGGTGACATTCTGGCGGATCTTGTGACCAGGAGTGTTGGGGACGTTGGCCAATGTGTGCAGGAAGAAGAAGAGGCCGCCGGATTTACCTAATACGTATAAAATGGGTGAGATTGTGAGGGTTGGACTTTGAGAAATATAGGCTCAAAATTAAAAACAGCGACAACAAACAAAATATAATTTTTGAGGCGCGATAGCTCAGTCGGTAGAGCAGCGGTCTCGTAATCCTGTGACCTGGGTTCGAAACCAAGTCGATGCGCTAGTGCCCTTTGGTAAGGCATTAATCCTCATTACCAGGTCCCTCGGATAGGACTTAAAGCCGTCGGCCGTCTGGTTGCTTTCTAACAAGCATTTATGCTTTCCTAGCAGTCAGGTAAAATAATCACCACCACAATATATAATTCATAATATGTTAATACGTAAAAAATTGGTGAGATCGTGAGGGTTGGACTTTGACAAATATAGCCTAAAAATTAAATTGAATTAATATTGAATCATTTCATCTTTGGCATCCCAGATGGAAAGTATTCCCCTTTCAATTTCGTTATTTCGAATGAAAAATATTATATATTTTTATGTTTGAAGGGGTCTTTATCATTTACATCTTTTCAAAAGAAATTAAAATATCATTACAAAGTTGGGCAAACAATCTATACGCAACAAGATATGTTTATTCAATCTCTTGATAGATGAAGACACGTCCAACTTATTCAAATACTAGAATTTGTTTTTTATTTTACCTTTTTGTATCCATCAATTTGAACATGAGCTTATATTGTGTTATGCTTTGAGAAAAATTGAATAAAGACTTTATCTGAGAAAAATCATTAGACTGAATACAGCAAAACATTTAAATCCGTGTGGGATGATGGGGCATGTAAGGAGCCATCCAACCAAGCAATATTTTAATCCATCGCTTTTCTCCTCCCATGCATGTACAGGTGACGCCAAATACTTGCCCAAAGCTGTAAGTTGGACAAGTAGATAGTCGAGAATCCTTCACCGATATATTACAGTGCCCCACAATATACCATATTTTCCCTCATATACTAACATTTCTAGATAAATTTATTGGTCACTGACTCACTCACTTAATCACTCACTCAATTAATCAATTAATCACTCACTCACTCACTTAATCACTCAATCAATCAATTAATCAATCAATCAATCAATCAATCAATCAATCAATCAACCAATCAATCAATCAATCAGTCAACTAAACAATCAATCGACCAATCAATCAATCAATTTATAACAGAACCAGACAACCACCCAATCGACCTACCATCAGGCAACGGCTGCAAACAGATCGGTCCTTGTGCTAACTTCAACTTTGAATAGTCATACACATTACACATAACATATCTAAATGGTTTAAAGCCAATAAATTAATACTTAATCTGACTAAAACTTGTTTTATATCTTTCCATAACAAGCTGTCCAATGCGACTAAAACCTGCAATGATCTTACATTAAGTATCGATTCTACACCAATAACTAAATCTAAATCTATTTGTTTTCTTGGAGTCAATATAGATGAAAATTTGAAGTGGGATTCACATATTAACTATTTAAGTACCAAAATATCTAAATGCATTGGTATTATGTATAAATTAAGAAGCTGTCTTCCTGGTTCAGCCTTATTCTCACTGTATAACGCCTTAATATTATCACATATTTTATATTGTATAACTGTCTGGGGAAATTGTAGTAAAACCAAATTAGATGTCATTTTCAAATTACAAAAGAGGGCAATACGAATATGTACTGGTAGTCATTATCTTACTCATTCGGCTCCCCTTTTCCATAAATTGAATACTTTGAACATTTTCCATTTATACCAATATCATACTATCCTACTTGGATATTTTTACTTCAAGAGTATCCTCCCCCAAAATATTGTTAAAATGTTCACTATAAATAAAGAAATTCATTCCCATGGCACACGAAACAGCAGCTTATTTCATTTATGGAAAGTCGGGAAAACCTTTGTACAACGGTCAGTTCGATATAGTTTCCCAACAATCTGGAACTCACTTCCCAATTATATTTGTTCATGCATCTCTCTCTCTCTTTCTCTCTTTAAAAGAAAATTAAAACAATATTTCATTTCAAAATATGCTTAGTTTGCAACTCTTTGATATTTGAAAACATCCACTTGAAAAAGGAAGTAATTTAGGTTTTTAGGTTGTTGTTGTTTTTTTTTGTTTTTTGTTTTTTGTTTTTTTTTGGGGGGGGGGGGGGGGTCGGGTAATTATTTGGATGCACTTTATATCTGTTTGGCATCTACATGTAGGTATTTTGTATTTCATATTCTATGCATGTATATATTCATATTCATTGCTTGTTTCTTTTCCCTTTGTTGTACAAATTTAAAACTATTATTATGAAGCCTCCAAATCACTCTCTAGCAAATGGGGACTTTTTTTCACAAGGCCAATCTGGCTTTATTTTAAAGTTCTCATAATTCATTTTCTTACAATGTAATAGGCCTACATGTACTTATAATATTTATTGCTTTTATTTCATGACTTGTAAATATGTATGTTTTTTGTCACGTACAACTGTCTGTACATTTTAGAAATGAATTGAATAAATGAACTGAACTGAACTGAACAAAAAAAGTATCTAAACAAAGGGGGGGGGGGGGGTGGGTGGGGCAACGACAAACACAAAACACACAAACACTAATAACTTACTTATCTGCAAATTGGAGTTGAGAGCATTTAATATCGCATTGAAGACTGGATCGCTATACTCGTGTCTAGAACCAAAGGTTACGGCACAGATAATATTGGACATGGCGTTGTTTATCATCACCTTCGGACTGAAAGCTTTCCCCTGGAAACCAAAGTAGGATAGAAAATTAATCAAACTTTCTTATGCACTACTGTATGGTGATGTATTTATTAATAATTAAATAAAACTTCTTGTCAAGTTATCAAGTTAATCAATCATACAGTTTTGTGGTGTCTAGTAAATTTTGTCGCGGGAAATAAATTAAATTTAATGTTAATTAATGGCGTGAGTGTATTCCCATTTTCAATTCTTCGATAATAATTTATTTTGATCATAATTCATATCAAGACGGGGGGGGGGGGGTGGGGGGGGGGGGGAGGCGAGGTGCATGCCCCTTCCCCGTACCCATCGTAGTTGCTCTACGCCAAATTAGATAGACAGCAGGGTAGATCTAATAAAATGAAATGAGTTAGAGTAAAGGACTAGATTCAACAAGATCCGATTAAAGAGTTAAACAAGACGGACAAATACCTCTGTTTTTCTGAACGCGTCCATAAGATGGGTGATTTCTACCACAATCTTCTCTTCAAAGCTGCTTTTTACAAGACCGAGGTTTCTAAAGAAGGAGTACGCCACCTGTCGTTGTTCCTTAGAGACATCGCCCGAGGCTGACATCAGTCCTATCAGGGTGAAAATGGTAGAAGCAAGCCTCACTTTTTAATATCTTATAAATATCTAATTACATTGTGTATATATTTCTTTGTGCAATATGTTTACGATGTTGATTTCTGTTGTTACATATATTATCCCTTTTGCACAATTTATACATACTTACAATTTTCCTATTTCCCAAGAAAGCTACTATACTGTCTAAATAAATATCGTTAGATTAAAGATTGAAAAAGCACAGTAGGACAACTATAATATTTTCCCCAGAAAAATCGGATACAAGAAAGCAGTGGTGTAAAAAGATTAAAAGGGGAATTAAATCATTGTAGAAAGGCGAAGGTGAACATTAAAGAGAAGGTTGAGTTCTGGAAAGAGGTGAAAAATAATTTGTGAGCATTATCATTGTTATTATACAAGTGCAGGGCATCGCTAGAGAAAGGTTATATTTTGTTATTTTACACTTCCCTTCTCCTAATAATTAGAAACGCTCTGTTGGCTGAAGTGTCGCTTTTAACCTTACCAATGATTATACCACATACAGGATTTTTAGTCGGTACGTTGGAATTTTTTGGCAAGCATGTGGCCAATTTAGTACGACAACATCCTCCCCCGCGCCAATTGGTCTAGTAAAGCCCCTTTGAGGGGAAGTCACAGATGTTTATCAGTATATTAGTAGATTCAAATTGCCAAAATTGCCTAAAAGGATTATTTGTTTACCCAAGGAAGCCTCATCAGCTCTAGGCTGCTCTTCCTGATGGCCCTGCAATTGCCAGGTACCAATTTACACCTGGGTGGAGAGTGGCAAATGTCGATTAATGTCTTGCCAAAGGACGTTAGTGCCGGGCTTGGATTCGAACCCCCAAACCTTGGATTGAGAGTCACGTGAATAAACCACTATTCCACGGCACCTCTATCTGCTTTGGGATTACGTACCGAAGTTGCTCCGGCCTGCAACCGTGTGGTAGACAGGCTTGGGACGAGCTGAGAAATCGGCTCTGTGAAACGCCTCTTTGACGATGCTATATTCGCTCAAGATGATGATGTCGTAACCGACTATCCGAAGATGTGCGATGTCGCCGAAGATCTCGGGTATCTTGGACAGGAGGTCCAGCGGGTTCAGACGCATCCTGGTGGTAGAAATAATAGATAACACTTAACAACTTTGTAAACTCAAGCGCAGAGTAAAAAATTGTACGTTATTTTTCAAAGCCAAAAGGGCCTTAACTCTGAATAAAATTATAAAAGTTATAAATCAATAAATGTATGCTGAGTTAACGCTCTTTTGGCTCTCAGCAGACGATAATCACGTGTTGACAGCTAGAAGGGTGCTAACTAATATCATTCTACACAGGTGTAACGCTTAAACGCCTTTGAGAGCCAAAATGACGTTAATGACTAATTTCCGAGCAACGATTAAGCAGTGAAGTTTCATGATGATAACTTGAAGCACTTTAACAGAGCCAAAAGCTCTAATAATATACACCATATAACAATCATGAAACGATGTAAACAAATAACAGACTCTCTTTCTTCAAATTACAACTGTCATGATAAATAGAAATAGATATCAGTCTGCTCGGCTGGAGCATAGGGGAAAATGTGACGTATGATGAGTGATTTATACCCTTACTCATGTTTGTCGAAATCATGTTGGCATGGAAACTAATTCGTTTTATATTAAGACCCATGATACCTTTATAAAATAATTAGGTTATCTTCTGTCACGAAATGACTGCGCGTTTTCTACTACACATGCTTAGCTTGAATTGAGTGATGTACGAATTTGTAAGCCTGTATCATTATATGGTAATAATTTGGCATGTCATTCATATCCAGTTTCTCCTGTTTTTTCCTTCCTCGGATTTGTCCTTTTCCAGTTTATTTTCCAGCATCCTTTCCCACTACCTAATATAATTTTTGACCTTCGTGTATACTCATTCTTATGATTTAAAATCCTCCTTTTAATTTTTTCTTTTAATCTTAGATATTATGTTCTTGTTATTGTGTTTTTTCTAGTTCTTAATCTCACTCTACTTCTTTTTCTCCTTTGTCATTTTCCTCTTCTTATTCTCCTCCTTCTCCCTCTCCTCCTCTTCTTCTTTTTCGTCCTCTTCTTCCTTTTCCTCATCCTCCACCTTCTTCTTCTTCTTCTTTTTCTCCTCCTCCTCTTCTTCTTCTTCTTCTTCTTCTTTTTCTTCTTCTTCTTTTTCTTCTTCTTCTTCCTGTACAAGCAGTATACACCTATATGACATGATATTCATTGGAATACTGCACTACCAATGAATCTTATGTTTCATTTGAATCAAAGTATTGTGGATTTACATAAATCTGAACAAATTACTTGTGAATAGCACGTAAGTAACATCATATCATCAGGAAAAAGGCTGCCCCTAGCGATCGCTTACAGTTACAGAGCATGCGTTCCGCTAAAAGTGCATTCCCTCCTCGTATAACAAATATGTGGGAGAAAAATCTTAGAAACTTGCAGGAGTTGCAGGTACACATGTATCACAGCATGTACGTAATTCCCCTTTAAGTTCCCGAGTATGCCATTCTAGCCCTTAAAATGGATTTGTGTGAGATATACATGTATGTATTTAACAAAATAAGACAATATACTGGTCTACAAATAAGGGCAATTCTACCATGTGGGAGTTTGGGGGGGGGGGGGGGGTTCCTAAATAGGCCTATTATTACATAATATAAAGCCCTTAATACGTATATTTAAAATCAATGTTTCTATCGCACAGAACAGGGAGCCATTTTTGTTTTCTTCAAAACTACACCAAATAAGAATTTATGCTAAAATTAATTTATTAGAATTAAGTCGGCAGACAAAACACATCAAATTTTCTAATGCATGACAAAATATTACCGATATTTTGTGCAAGTCGCATTATTAAGTGCATTTTTTTTAGCAAGTCAAATACCCGTTATGATTCTCTTTTACATTTCAAACGCATCATTATATTGAATAACGTAAATCTTAATATCGTCATACGCGATATAGGGGTTTTCCCTTTGATAATGTATACAATGGTATTCTGTTTCTCTTTACATATTCAGTGAGGCTAATAGCCGATAACCTGTTATTATTGGCATAGCTACTCTTCTTTTACATTTATATTTAACTTGCAAGTATATATCTTCTTTAGGTCGGGCACTTATAAGTGTTACTTCCTTATATATTCTGGCTGCTACCTCCCAATCAACCAATGTCAATGTATTTACAAGTATTATATTCTTTTTATGTAACGATGTATAATTCTATGTATGTATGTATGTATGTCATTCTGTAATTGTAGCTCATTGTAAGCGCCTTGAGCACCCTCTGGGTGGATATGTTGCGCGTTATAAATGTCTGTATTATTATTATTGCTTTGGTGAAATGAAATGAAATTGAATATAGAAAATGCTTGTCATTATGTATTTTGACTATTTATTTTCTAATGAAACAGGATACTGACTTTTGTTTCTCCTTCATTGGCCTTGGTTTCTATACATTCCTATTTGATTTGCTACTAGCAGAGGGTGTTTACAATTATACACTGGTTCTAGTATACATTTTATTTTGTCATTTTCTGTGGAAACAGGATTCAGGCCTTTGTTTCTCCTTCATTGACCCTCGGTTTTTCATGCATTCCTAGTATATTCCTATTTTATTTGATTCTAGTTGTTACAATTATGCCCGGATTCTACTTGATGATATCCCACACGTAGTACGAGGCCGCTATCTCGTTGTTATATAAAGAGGAAATAAAACTAATTTAACTGCCGTTTATATTGGGTGGAAGGAAGCGCCGTACAAACACCACACGTCACGAAGAAACCATTGTGCTCTAGTTCACGTCATACAATAGGCCTAATGATCATTGTAACATATCCCTTAGGGCATTGTCATTGTCTAGGGCAGGTAGGCTGAATGCTCCAAAAATGTCAAGTATAGCTTTGAAAAATGATTAATCGCTGTTAAAGATCATATTGATATACCTGTATATTTTGCAATTTTGAAAGGTTGGCATATCAAATGATCATTTCAACAACTTTGAAGTATCACGATTATACCAGGTTCTTGATATCAACGTACACAGTGATTCAAATGAGAAAAGCACAGTCGTCATCGAATTTCTTTTTCATGTTTATACGGGTATCAGAAGAAAAAAAAAGGAATAAAAAACAACAAAAGATGAGAAAAATAAAAGATGTACACACACACACATCCCCCCTAAAATCTGAATGAGTAATATCAATAATTACTTTTAACTTTACAATCTCTCCCCAATCATGCCAACAGGCCTCTGTGTAAAACGGTACAACGTCCCTACTAATCATACTTAGCTGGATCCTAGTACATCACCGTAAAACCACCAATAATCACAACGAAGATGGACACCGCTTGGAACTCTCTCTGTGACAAGGTGTTTCAAATGTTTCCAGATTTTACAAACATGTGCTTTTTAAACAGCTATACTTCTTTTAACATGACTTATATACAACAAAATGTTGTGCACAAATTTACAAAACATGTAGAGAATTTAAACCCTTTCAGATGATACCAAGTATTCCTAAGCATTATTGTAAAATGAAGATGAAGTTCCTTTTAGTCGTTTATGTTTCTGTACCACATTTTGTTACTTTGTTACTAAATGTCTTGAAAAAAATCCTGAACTTTCTCAAAAAATGTCTATGGTAGCGTATGATAATTATTAGTTATTTAGAATACGTAATTCATGCTCCATTGATATACATGTACATTGGTCACTACAGGCATACTGCTTGGTGGGGCAACGTGTGATTGAGTCTGTGTGTTACATAATTATACGTGACACCCGAAAAGCAAAATGTATTAGGGTTATCATCCCCAACATCCCAAAAGGAAAAAACAATGGGGGGGGGGGGGGGGAGTCAAATAAAAACTTAAATGGACAAATACAGAAAACAAGGAATATCTCCGTGGTTTACTTTAAAGCAGTGAAAATGTTTAAGAAATTTAGAAGAATATCGTATGGGGTAACCCCGAAAGCAAGATGGTAAGCCTCTGATTAGTCCGCAGGCACAGATTCTCACGTGACACTTAAACACAATTACATAAAGTCTTCAGCAGAGCCTAACTAAGTTAGTCTCTAGTTCTGGTTGTGTCAAATAAGAGCAGATACAGTGCAGTGTATATTGACCGCGGTCTCTGTATAGTCTTCTAGAGCAGACCTTCCCTTATGCATTACGACAGACAAGGGTTTGTGTTTGCAAAGTAGCCTCTGGTCGGGAGAGAGTTACCTCTGCAAACCTTCCTTTTCTTTCTTCACATATCATGTGGGGGCGGCGGGGTGGGGCGGGGCGGGGCGGGCGGCGCAGGAAGGGAAAGATTACACCATTCAACATAGCGATGCTCACACGAGCTAAAATGTTCATGTGGTAACCTATACAATGTGCTGATGTGTGTGTGTGTGTTTCTATCAGCATATTGGAAACATAATGATATTAATAGATGGAGAAAATAAAGTGAGAATGAAAGAAATAAATAGAGATGGTTTGTGAGTGTGCCTGGAAAAAACATAGAGAGAGAGAGAGAGAAAGAGAGAAAGGGGAGAGAGAGAGAGAGAGAGAGAGAGAGGGAGAGAGATAAACTACGCAATGAAGAACGGAATGCCATGTTATGTTTAACACGGAGATGTGACTTTCAACTCACATCTCCTTGGTTTTACATTCTCACGCCGTGTCGATTGAGCCTATAATTACAAATTTAGCATGAGGATGTAGATATTAAATGAAATAGAATGAATAAACTTAATTCCATGTTTAAACAACTATAATTCCTGGCATTTTCTCTTCCATCATCCGAACTTGAATGGAGATGATCAACAGTTTACCTATAAATCAATGAAAAACATTTGTTGAGTGGAAACTAAATTAAAATTCCCTATATATAATGTTTGATACAGAGTAATTTTGTATAGCATACGTAAATTGGATTAATTTCGATATTTTATTCACTTGGAACACACAATAAATTCAGCAAATAACATAATAATTATAGGATTGGCGCAGATTTAGTAACTGTTGTATCGCCCAACAAGGTTCCAATGCTCACCCTTTATACATGCTCAATATAAACTCAGTGATAGGGCAGCCGTGAATATGACAATGATATATCCAATTCAATGCAATTCAATTTATTCATGTTTCCAACATAACATCTCAAATCAATTATACAAATTTAAAACAATATAGGAATATATTTTGGAAACAAAGCGGTCCACTAAAAAGCAATTCTTGTACAGTTGTGGACCCTTCAAGATACTTAGGAATAATGAGTAATCAAATTAACAAATTCGTAACTACAAAAGGAACTACAAAATAGGGAAAAAGGAGGGGATGCCAACTAAGACGATAACGGGACAAGACAGTACTTTACATGACGAAGATAGGAGAACACTGTCACAATACAAAGAGTAGACAATGCCAAAAAGAAGTGGGAGATCGGGGGTACAGAAAATAATACAAACGGATGAGCTGCGTGTGGGGTTGAGAAGAAGATGAGGAAAGACAAAATAATGCGCGTTAGAAAGGAGATAAGCATGAGAGGGCACAATATTATACATGTTTATCAAATTACATTTTGAGTCAGCGAGTAGAGAATTATCTTGTATTCGACAAAACAACAATAACAAAATATAACTCAATGAGGTTTATATGATTGTTATAAAAAACAATTTCAATTTTTTTCCCTTAAAAATATTATTTGATGGAGCATTTTTTTATTTCATTACTTAAAGAATTATATAAGGGTAATGTAACTGCTGTAAATTCTGGTAACAATTCTGGTCATATTGTTAAATTTCAATTTAAAATGATTGACAACAATATATGTTTACAGAAAATACCAATAGAATCAATCAGGTACCTTACATTGAGAAATTTGATATCGCACATAATATTCATAATTCTGAATTATTCCAATAACGATCGTTGGTAACCTTTGATAAATCGGGATCTACCATCAGTTTCACAAGTACTTAATACTTTACAATTTAATTTAACCATGTTAATTATAGATCTTTACTTTCGATCTGTCATTTTGATTGTTAGTGCGAAACTGCGAATCAATTAGTTTTAAAGATAGTAGACAAGTTTACGAACATAATATATATATCAATAGCTTATAAATGTATATACTGCAATTGTGTCTTATAACCATATGCCTAGAGATTTGTATTAGGCTTGATAACCCGACATAGCAACATATAGTTATACATGTGATTATGTGCATGGGTGCCAAACTGTATTTTTTTCTTCTGAAATACATTATTGTGTACTACATGTCATGTACTATGTAGCTAACAATCGTAATAAATATGGTGACATTTCATGCAGAAAGTTACCGATTTCAAGTTTACACAAATAGAACATGATTATAATTGAGCAGAATCATTGTATGATAACGCAGCAGTTTTTAATAATCATGATGTGTGTGTATTGGGTTTTTACAGAAGTGTATCAATCAGATAGATTATTTACTTCTGGGGACCGACCTTTAAACGTCACAATCCGAAAGACGTGACCCAACTTGTCAGATCCAAGCACTGTACTTTGCTATGTCTGGTGATAGGATCAAGTTTTGTTTGTATATGGGTTGTTTTTTAATTTAACACACAAAGAAAAACACAAATTCCATTCGTTGTTTGTATATAGTTACATCTACTTTATTAATGAAATTAACTAATTCCAACAATCAACCTGCGTTTTTCAAGACGTGTAATCTACAGGTATATCCTAGTGATGAAAAATGAAAATAGTATCATGTGTCTTTTACTTTAAAGCAAAATATTTCCACAATCTTATGATGTTTCTAAGCAAACTGATTCAGCCGAGGACGCAGGTTTTAAAACTGAGTGGACGAACCTGGCTGAGTCACGAACCACGAAACCGGATCGAGAAGGCGTATAGCCTCCCCCGGTCCCCTCCTTCTGTTTTTTTTAGTTCAGAAGAAGAAGAAAAAAAATCGTCACATAGAATCCTCCGCTTCGGAATGGATTCCACCCCCCCCCCCCCCCCCCCCCCCCCCCCCTCAGTCTGTTTGCAATAAATTTCTCGACACAACATCAGTTATTGAATACACGCCTAATGTATTTCGTTCTGTATTGGTGAATTTTCCAGACTTGATCATTTTATTTTCCTATTTGGAATTGAGGCGTTGCATGCATGTTAACTTTTGGGTGAACAATGAATTACCACGGTCCTTGATAAAGCCCTTGATTCTATAGAAATTAGGACAATGAAGAGTGTGATCGTGACGTCTGTTATTATTTCACGTTTTACTTTACCCACCCCGCCGCCCCCCCCCCCTTCTCTCTTTCTTTCTCTCTCTCTCTCTCTCTCTCTTTCTCTCTCTCTCTCTAGCTGTTTCTCACTACCTCTATCTTTGTCTCCGTCTCTGTTTCTGTCTTTCTCTCTCTCTCTCTCTCTTTCTTTCTTTCTCTCTCTCTCTCTCTCTCTCTTTCTCTCTCTCTTGAGTACACAAAGTAGGACATTTTGTGAACTTTTACTACGGGTAAAGTTCAGTCTGGTTTTTTTTTCTTCTCTTTCCTCTCTCTCTCTCTCTCACTCTGTCTCTCTGTCCACCTGTCTCTTTTCCTCTCTCTTTATCTTTCTCTGTGTATGTCTGTCCGTCTGTATATCTCTCTATTTTTAATAATCGTTCTCAGAATTGAGTGCCACGAGTTTCTACGCCTAATCCAACTTTTAGTTAGATGATGACTAATCGGGTTAGATAATTTTCTAGTCGACATAAAAATTAACCCCGACAGCTTAGCTTTATACGACGGGTCATGTAAATAAGGCATTGTTCCTACCTGACAATAAAAGGGATGCTCCCCAACAAAGGCCATGCAGGTGGGCCCGGCGGCAACTTCCTCGGTTTGCCGTTGAGTCTCCTGATCAGGTAGGACGTCAACAGAACGGCGAAGACGGAGAGGAGAACGACTCTGACGTCGAACACCCAAGTCAAATCCATGACGATATCCGATGTCTTGAAGCTGTCAGGGCTACCAAAACGATGTCGGGTGCTTAACATGCAATTTCAATGGACCTGTATGTTTTCGTGACTTTAACCCAACAGGTTGTTTGCACGAATAGTAGAGCTAGCTTGCTATTGGCTCAGGAAACTGCACATGTCTTGTTTACTATTTTTGTAGTCTTTCCAACTTCCCTATTGGTATGATCGGATGCGCTTTTCACAGCGCTGTGTCAAAACAGGGCAGATCTTATTCAATCCATTGCGGGGGCGTATGAGAGGCGACATCGAGGTGTAATTATGGTGGGGGGGGGGGGGGGGGGGGGTGCTCTTAGGGTGAAGAAACCTTACGAACTGAACCATGAGTATTATTACTCAATGTGAATGAGGTTGTTGTCCTTTTGAAGATGGGGTGAAATCCAAATATATTTCTTAGATTATTAAATATTTGTTGAAATGTACACTGTCGCTCATATAGTTGGAATATTTTTTGTTGTATAGGGGCCTACTCTAACTTTGTACTTGTGTAGTTTGCAGGCCTGGCACAATGGTTTGTTCGTGTTTCCCCCACCCCCTCATGCTTATAATACACCCACAGGGGCATCCAAATATATCAACATTTTTAAGAATTACTAAAATCCAATTTTCACAAAATTTCCCAAAACTTTGCAATACCATTAAACAACAGATTCACTCACAGCCTATCAAAATAATGCAGTAACTGCATTTAATGGGCTGTGAGTGAATTCGTCATCGAACTCTGACATTATTTTGTTACTGATAATAGTTTTTATGAAACGGGATTTTATTTCTTCCTAATTGTATGACAGGACTGGTGTTAATGCGCTGAACCTGTAAAAAAAAAACACCTCGTATTCACCAGTTAATGATAACAACAACGAAAAAACGAAATATAACGGTCCCCCCAAAAATGAACAAAATATTTCTTTAAAAAAACATATTGAGGGGTCTGCAGGATAATTCAAATAAATCTTGCGATGTACTAACAAATTCTCGCAACGTCGTGTAGTCAAATGGGAACTATTTCCAAAGAATAAGTGTAGAAATTCTGTAAAACGAGATGAATCCTGCCTTTTGATGTAAAATAAATAATTACGAACGTGTACAAGAGATATTAAAATGAAGATTTCTTCACATGACATGGGCGCAGCAGGGGCGGATCCAGAGGGGAGGGCCCGGGGGGCCCGCCCCCCTGGTAACAAAAAAAGAAGGAAAAAAAAGGGGGGAAAAAGGGGAAAAAAGGGAGAAAAAAAGAAGGGAAAAAAAGGAAATAAAAGGGGAAAGACATCAAAGGTACCAAAATATGCTCATCTGACCGTAATTAAATGCCTAAAACCTCTTGACTTCCGGTGGCTCTGCCCCCTGGACCCCACTTAGGGCCCTATGGCGGACGGCTGGATGCTAATATGACGGTAATTTAATGATTAAAACCCCTGAGCATCTGGGGTCTCGGCCCCCTGGACCTCACGCCAATTAGTGTCCTGCCAGTGTCACAAATAAGGTATCAAAATATGTTTATCTGACCGTAATTAAATGCCTAAAACCCCTAAGTTTCTGAGGCTCCACCCCCTAAGGCGGGCCTCTGTATGCTTGTCTGACCGTTATAAAATTCCTAAAACCCCTGAGCTTCTGGGGGCTCCGAACCCTGGACCCCACACCAATCAGTACCTGCCAGTGTCACAAATAAGGTATAATTATGCTCACCTGACTTAATTAAATGCCTAAGGCCCTGAGCTTCCGGGGCTCTGCCCCCCCTAACCCAACCACTGGCCCTAAGGCGGGCCCCTTGATGCTCATCTGACCGTAATCTATTGCCAAACACCCCTGAGCCTCCGGGGGATCCGCCTCCTGGACCCCACGCCAATTCGCGACCTGCCGGTGTCACAAATAAGGTATAACATTATGCTCATTCTGACGATAAATTGATGTATAAACCTCTGAGCTTCTGAGGGCTCCGCCCCCTGGACCCAACCTCAATTTGTTTCTGCAGTGTCACAAATAAGGTATCAAAATATGCTCATCTGACAGTAATTTATTGCCAAAAACCCCTGAGCTTCTGGGGACTCCGCCCCCTGTATACCCCACGCCAATTCGTGACATACCAGTGTCACTCATCTGACGATAATTTAATGTATAAAATCCCTGAGCTTCTTGGGGCTCCGCCCCCTGGACCCCACACCAATTCGTGACCTGCCAGTGTCACAAATAAGGTATAAATCATGCTCATCTGACAGTAATTTATTGCCCAAAACCCCTGAGCTTCAGGGGGCTCCGCCCCTGGACCCAACACCAATTTGTGTACTGCCAGTGTCACAAATAAGGTATACAAAATATGCTCATCTGACCGTTATTTTTTGCCCAAAACCCCTGAGATTTTCAAATTTCAGCACACTAAATTTCAAATTGATTTCAAATTTGGGCCCCCACCTAAGAAATCCTGGATCCGCGCCTGGGCGCAGCTATTTTCTTGAAAATGTGACGAGTTGTACATGTATCATGCACCAAGCTTTATTGGAAATAATTTTTCATGTCGCTAACAAAACCTTTACTTTTCAATGAGGGAAACTCATAGTCGTGAAGGTAAATATTACATTTGATGAAAAATATATAATAGGGTAACAACTCATATTTTTTAAATACTAAAATATAGCGGTTGGCAAATCCATTTCATTTATGCGAAACCTTCACCCTAGAACAACATCAACTTATTTATGCAATTTGCGTTCTGGCAACTGGAGTACAAAGTATTATTAGAAGTGGTTATTTTACCTGACTGCTAAGAAAGCATAAATGCTTGTTAGTAAGCAACCAGGGGACCGACGGCTTAAGGGACTCTCCGAGGGACCTGGTAATGAGGATTAATGCCTTACCAAAGGGCACTAGCGCATCGTCTTCGTTTCGAACATGGGTCGCCGGATTACGAGACCACTGCTCTACCAACTGAGCTATCGCGCCTCAAAGGATAAAAGCAGTTGAATGAAATGCTTCAACACCACAAACACCTAGGAAGGAGTTGATAAACGACCCCGCATATAGTCATGCAATCAAGCAAATGGCGATGCCCACGTCTAGCTGAGAAACTGTACTTTAATATTCTTGCTTTATGCCTTTCTCATACACTTTGGTGGGGAATCTTGTAGACTGATGGGCAAGAATGAAATAAATCTCTCAGAACAACCAAAGTTTTTCTCCTTTAAATTAAGGACAAGTAATATAATTCAGCAAAGTGTGTATATCGTGAGGGACAAGGTAAGGAATATAATATAGGCTTTTCAATGTTGAATTGGCTTCGTGATAATCATGACAACAGTTAATTAATTGGAAAACAGAATATAAATGCACTGACTGAGTGATCTTTCGTAGAGATCAGTTTGTGCATGGCCGAGGCAGAGCCTTCTATTATATATATATATATATATACACATGTGTATAGATGGCTCTGGGCCGAGGTGGGATATAGCGCCATCTCACGGTTAAATGATCTATATTCTCTGACTTCAATCGTTAGAAGAGTTTCAAAACAAAAGCACTTTTTTTTGTTCTCCCGAAAATCGAAAATTTGGCCGATCGATATTTCGTTTCCTGGGGGGGGGGGGGGGGATTCTTCCAAAACACACATAACAAAAAAATGAGGGGGGTTCAACCCCCCACCCCCCCCTCTGCTTACGTGCCTGTCACCAACTGATGAAATGCAAGGCAATGGGAAGAGGTTACAACTTACAAGTAGGCCTATCAAACTTTCTGCTTCTTTTCTTTTTTTATTAAAAAAAAACAACTTTAACTCATGTTGAATTAAGACTTTTCTGAATTTGTTTTTTGTTTGTCTTTGTTCTCATACTGTTTTTATAACGATGTCCTTTGTTAATTTTAAGTATAAATACCCATGTAGCTGTAAAATACCCGTAAAAAAGAATCAAATTGAAGGTCTCCGTTGTATTGTATGTACAGACTGGTTGCACATTAGCTGTGTTGGAATAACCCCTCAAGTTTACGATAACTTATCAACCTCCTTTGAGAATTGGCATTGTCCAAAATGTTAATTTCAAGAACTGCCTTTTTCTAATGTGGAACAACTTCCTTTGAAACCATAACAACTACGATCAATCCGGAGTTCAATAATTTACCAAGTGATATAAATCAGAGTATTCTAAAATATGACAAACTTAATTGCAAGGTTTTAAAGATATGTCAATTGAATGTAAACAGCCTCATTAGGCATTTAGATGAATTAAAGTCCCTGTTATTCTATATATAATAGTATTGCTATATTTGCCTTGAATGAGACCAAGATTGACAACTCTGTAAGTGACTACACTAAAAAAACTGAGGTGCTAAATGTTGGGTGCTGAGTGAGATTCTGCACTTGAAGTGCCAAAATCAGCACTTGACGGGTTAACTTTAACAAGGAAACCGAAACGTGCTGAATATTTGAGTGCTGAAAACGAGTGCTATAACAATATGCAGCACTTAACATCGAGTGCTGACTGCATAACCTGATCTGATTGGTCGGTTAGTATAATAGCTGTTACCTTGTGAATATTTGTTTTTGAATCAAATTCAGCTAAGAGATTCTTACATTCTTCATTCTCCAGGTCAATACCCAAGGCCTCAAAAGTCTGAATAACTTTGCTCCTTAAACTGTCAACAACATCAGTATTCAAAGCTGTTGCAGCAGATAACACTCTGTTTGTCATAGCATGGGTCATGTTGGTGTTTGATAAAAGAGAACCAATGAAAAATGCAGCTGGTCTCACTATGAACATGACAGACAATGAAAGCGGACAAAATATACAGTTCCTCAGGTAGACAAAGGAACATCCCTTGACTGCTATTATGTAAAATGTGTAAAACAGGTGAATATGCATGTGACACCTGTTCTACACATTTTTACATAATAGCAGTGAAGGGATGTTCCTTGGTCTACCTATGGAACTGTATATTTTGTCCGCTTTCATTGTCTGTCATATTCATAGTGTCTTGTACTGTCATTATGCATTGCTCCATCTTGTTCTTGTAGTAGGCCTATCCTATCATCATCATCATCAAATGCATCATCTGCTGCAGGATTATGCACTTCACCAACAGCAACACCCAAATCAGCATCAACTAGACCCTCCATACCCTGTACAGCTTCAGGTTCAGGTTCTTCTTGTGGATGTTGGTTTAATAAATGTTTCCTGTAAGAGTTGAAAGTGGTAAATGACGAAGGACATCCACCTTGACCACATAGGCATATGTTCTGGCTTATTGCAGAACTTTGTCAACATGTGCCTTTACTGCAACAGTGTTTTTTGGTTAAACTGTTAATAAAATACCAACTATATATATAAAGTCATTTATTTGTCTTTTTTTTGTGTGTGAGTGTGACAAAATTGCATAATTTCACTATATATGAAATATAACGCCTGGAGTGCTAAAACATATAACACCAGTAGTGCTAAACATTACAAAACTGTTGTGTTCTGCACCTAAGTTGTGCAGTTTTTTAGCACTACTAGTGCTATTCAGAGTAGATTGTGGGGTTATTTAGCACCACCTGCCCAACATTCATAGCACTTGAAGTGTTTTTTTAGCACTTTTTAGTGCTTATCTATAGCACTTAAACTAGTGCTGAACTAGCACTTGCACTTGTGCTGAAATAGCACTAGCTGTGCAGTCCCTATGCGAGCACTGAAAAGGTGCTGAATATAGCCCTCCAAGTGCTAAAAATAGCACTACATTTTTTTGAGTGTACGAGATAGCAATCGAAAATTATGTCACGATTCGAAAAGACCGGAATCGTCAAGGTAGTGGTCTCGCCCTCTATGTTCATAAATCCTTCAAAGTGGAGATCTTACATCATGACTCTCTCAACGATTTAGAAATCGTCGCTGTTGTTGTTCATTCAAAGATTTGTAAACCACTCTTAGGGTGCGTTCAATCGAATTTTCGAAGCTAGAATCACAAACATGAATCACAATTCAAAACGCCGTTACAAAAAGCAAGGTCACTGCGGTTTGCGTTCAAGCGATTTTTCATCAACGCTGATTCTAGCTCATTGCGAGCCAAACCACTGCGCATCACACTGCGCAGTATGGCCCAGGAACTTCGGCGCGCGCTTTCTGGAATTGTTTACGGCCGACTGTCGACTGCTGTTTTGAGCATAGATCGCAATAATAAGACAAAGAATGAGAAGGTGATAGAAGGAAGAAACAAAGAATAACATAAGGAAAGACAGAAAGATAAAGTCGATAGAATGATTAAAACAAAGAATAACATCGGAAAAGGTGAAAGAAGGAAGAATCGAAGAATAACATAAGGAAAGACAGAAAGATAAAGTCGATAGAATGATTAAAACAAAGAATAACATAAGAGAAGGTGAAAGAAGGAAGAATCGAAGAATAACATAAGGAAAGACAGAAAGACAGAAAGAGAGAGTGATAGAATGCTTAAAACAAAGAATTACATAAAAGTTGATAGAAGGAAAAAACAAAGCATAACATAAGAATAGAAGGAAGAAACAAAGAATAACAAAAGAGAAGTTAATAGAAGGAAAAAACAAAGAATAACATAAAAATAGAAGGAAGAAACAAAGAATAACATAAGGAAAGACAGAAAGAGAATGTGAAAAAGGAAGGAACAAAGAATGACATAAGGAAGAACAGAAAGAGAAAGTGATAGAATGATTAAAACAAAGAATAACATAAGTATAGAAGGAAGAAACAAAGAATAACATTAGGAAAGACAGAAAGAGAAATTGATAGAATGCTTAAAACAAAGAATTACATAAGAAAAGGTGATAGAAGGAAAAAACAAAGAATAACATAAGTATAGAAGGAAGAAACAAAGAATAACATAAGGAAAGACAGAAAGAGAAATTGATAGAATGCTTAAAACAAAGAATTACATAAGAAAAGGTGATAGAAGGAAAAAACAAAGAATAACATAAGTATAGAAGGAAGAAACAAAGAATAACATAAGGAAAGACAGAAAGAGCAAATGATAGAATGATAAAAACAAAGAATAACATAAGAAAAGGTGATAGAAGGAAAAAAACAAAGAATAACATAAGAATAGAAGGAAGAAACAAAGAATAACATAAGGAAAGACAGAAAGAGAAAAAGATAGAAGGAAAAACAAGGAATAACATAACGGAACAGGCCACGATGGTATAGTGAACGCAAATTGCATGCAAAGCGGGCGCGCGGTTTTTCCCAAACCGGAAGAGGCTTCGTCATACAATCATGATTGAGAACTCCGTCCGTTCAATCGAATTTTAGCGACCGTGATTCTTTTGAATCATGATACAAAACGCATCTTTTTCAGCGTTTCATGTTTGTGTTTTCAAACACGTTTATTTTTACGACCGACGAAAAAATCGCTTGAACGCATTGCGTTTTAAACTAAACGTCTTTAGAAACCGTGATTCTAGGGTGAAAAAGTGTCGATTAAACGCACCCTTAGTTACTTCATGGTATAGACCACCGAGTTCTACAATTGATGTACTCAAGGCGTATAAAATATTTCTGCAATATATTGATAGTTTGAAGAAAGATAGCATATTGGTTGGTGATGTAAATTGTGATATATTATTGCAGGTACCTTCCTCGCATACCAGAATGTACGGTAATATTAACGATATCTTTGCTTTTGAGCAGATAAATACGACTGAACCATGCAACGAGAGTAACTAACCAGTCCGCAACTCTAGTAAACCATATGTTAAGCACTTGTTCACATAGAGGTAAATTTCATGATGTCATTCATTATGGATTAAGCGATCATTCAATTTAGAAATTGCAAAGACTTTGATATCGGCAAATTTAAATCAGACCTTAAAAATCAACCTTGGGAAATGATTAAAGACATCGACAATATTGATGATGCTGTTAGAAAATGGGAAAAACTTTTAATCGATGTAATTGATAAACATATGCCTATCCGAACGTAAAGGTCAAAACAACGTAATACTCCTTGGATGAATTCGAACAGCTGATGAAAGACCGAGACAAAATGAAGCATAAAGCTTTCAGGACTAAGAGTGGTGATATAATGTCACAATATAGAAAGATTCGTAATAAAGTTACATTTGACATTCGAAAGGCGAAATGCAAATATTTTACTGATAAATTTTCAAATGTGAATACTGACCCCAGAAAACATTGAAAATTTTAAAATCAGTCATTTCTGTTAAAAAATGTGATTCTACAATTATTGGTGATACGAATGAAAGTGTTGAAGTAGCGGAAGATTTTAACTCATACTTTGCAAGTATTGGCAGGCCCGGATCCAGGATTTCTTAGGGGGGGGGGGGGGCCCAAATTTGAGATTATGCGAGCCAAATATTGGTACGTAATGGTGACCAGCAGTGACGTAGTTGGGGGAGGGGGGGGGGGGGGGGTGCAGGGAGGGGCGAGTTTTCCCCTCCCTCCTCCGCGAAGCGCTGAAGCTTTGACATTTCAATAAATTATTAGAGAGAGAAGACGATTCGTTGTACCGTTCGTCTGAATTATGTCCCCCCCCCCCTCCCGCGCGAAGCGCGGAAGCTTTTACGTTTCATTAAATTATTAGAGAAAAAAGACGATTCGTTGTGTCGTTCTCGACTCTTAATCCCTGTCTAAATTTAGTTTCTCCCCCTTCTGCTCCCGCGCGAAGCGCGGAAGCTTCGACGTTTTATTAAATTATTAGAGAAAAAAGACGATTCGTTGTACCGCTCTCGAAAATAATCCTCTTCTAATTGTTTTATTTTTATTATTATTTTGGCCCCCACCCCGCTTCACACATTGTTGGCGGGATTAACCGCAACTGATCTCCCCTTCTTTTCACCCTTTCCTTTTCTTCTTCCTCTTTTTTGTTCCCTTTTAGCTCTCCTCTTTTCCTTTTCCTTCCTTCTCTCTTTTTTTTTTAGCGGGGACAGGGGGGGGGGGGGGGGTGGGGCAAGGGCATTTTGCCCCGATTCACACATTGTTGGCGGGATTAACCGCATCTGATATCCCCCTTCTTTTCATTTTTTACTTTTTTACTTTCCTTTATCATCTCTTTTCATTTTTTCTTTCCCTTTCCTTTCTTCTCTTTTATTTTTTGATTGGGGGGGGGGGGGGGGGGAAGGCAACAGCCTGGGAGGCAAGTCCTTTTGCCCCCCCCCCCCCTGATCTCCTTCTGCCCTCTTTTCTTCTTCCTCTTCTTTTTTTTCCCTTTCTCTCCTCTTTCCCTTTCCCTTCTTTTCCTTCTCTCTCTCCTTTTTTTTTGCGGGGGGGGGGGGGGGGGCGGCAAGGCCCGCTCGGCCCCCCCCCCTAGATCCGCGCCTGAGTATTGGCACAAATTTAGCCGAACAAATTCCACCAGTTCACTTTTCACATGAAAATAACGCAACCCTGGATAGCACTTTTAGCTTTATGTCCATAACTGAAACTGAAAAAATTGAAAAATAAACTAGAAATTTAATTCGTCATGGGGACGAATTAGGTGGTCTGTTTTCAATTTTATGATCATTAAAAAGTCAACAACAACAAAAAATGATTAAAAAAAATTGTTGGAGACTCCCGGACTCGAACCAGGGATCTCGAGGTCCGAAGTCAAGTGCGTTACCGATATACCAAAACATTTCCCATAGCGATTACACGTAAACGGAAAATGGAATTCTCAAATCCCACGTTGCAAGTGATATGTACATGATCTCGGCATCTGATCGAAAAAAAGGGCACATTTGTGATAGCGTATTGTCTCAGCTACAACATACTTGAAGCTCAGAGGAAACGAAGCTAAAACGACGGAGATATTGCTCGTGAAAGACGGGAATGTAGAATCCAGTTTTGAGAAAAAGTCATGTCCCATAGAGAATACACGCAAGATGTGAAAAATTGACATGCCTCCTTTAATCGCAAAAATACGCCATGATTCCTTTGTCAAAATGAAATATTGTGGTAACTACATTTGTAGAGAATTATCTCAGCTAAAACATATCAAAAATTGGAAGAAAATCGATCAATATTTACAGAGATACAATCGATTTACCAAAAATATGCTGACGTCATATTATGTAAATTGAAATTTTGAGTTCGGAGGCCATTACGATGACGTCATGAGTTAATTGAGGGTCTAATGAGACATGAAATCGTATCTCCGATTCATACTCTATCAAAATATTTAAAAAAAATTGAGGTTACCTTGCATCGTAAAGAGTTACAATGGATTTTGTTTAGGCATGTTTTTGCTCATATATGCTACGTATTACAAGAGCTCGCACGCACGGACATATATCTTAACGGACGCTCATTCCTTCATTAATGGTCAGGAAAAGGTAAACAAGGTATCAAAATGCTTGGAAAAATGTGTTAAATATGATGACAAAAAAAAATTGGCGATTCTATGTTGTAAAATGCAATTACGCGCGGAAACGCGCGCGGACGCGCGTGTGCGCGTTTTTTGCGAAATGCTTAAAATGGCCTGAAACGTATGCAAAATGAATTTGAGACGATTTTGAGCATTTTTATTTTTTGCCCGTGCGCTGACGCGCGGACGTACGCATGCGCGCGCGTTTTCTGACCTGAAATTGACCGGACAGATATTGACCTTAATCTTGATAAATATGAATGAGAAATGCCTTTCCGTTATGAAGATATGATCATGAGTTGAAAGTACCAACAAAAACACAAAATGGCGCCTGGATGACGTCATGAAGACTTGATGACCTTGAAAATGTTACTCTAATGTCTCATGACAATGATCTATGACTGTGCAAAAATTGATTGAAATTGACTAAACTGATCTTGAGTTATCCTGTTAACAAAAAAGTGTGCAAATAAATAAAAATAAAGAATAACTAGAAATTTAATTCGTCATGGGGACGATTTAGGTGGTCTGTCTTCAAGTCTTATGATAGATTAAAATATTTACTATATTGAGAAAGGGAGAAGTTATATAGACATGTAAACAATGATGATCATCATGATGATCATGATGATGATGATCTTGATACTAATGGTGATGACGATGATGATGATGATGATCATCATGATGATGTTGTTGATTATCATCAACAGAACACGATGACATACTGAAACAAATGGGAGAACATTTAGATAGTATATAGTCTCAGCTACAACATACTCAAAAAATCAACAAAAATCAAGCCGAAATAACGGCGATATTGCTCGCAAAAGACAAGAATGTAGAATCCAGATTTGAGAAAAAGTCATCTCCCATAAGGATTACACGCAAAAAGTAATGGATCTAGTGATAATAGGGTAATAATAGAGTAAATGTGGTTGTTTATTACATTATTAGCGATTGTACGTGTTTTAATATTCAAAGGAGATGGTAGAGTGAAAGGTCAAAAAGAAAAAAAAGTGAAGAAACAAAATTGTTGGAGACGCCCGGACTCGAACCAGGGACCTCGAGGTCGGAAGTCAAGTGCGTTACCGATATACCAAAACATTTCCGATAGAGATTACACGTAAACGGAAAATGAAATTCTCAAATCCCACTTTGTAAGTGAAATATGAGCATGATCCCGGCATCTGATCGAAAAATAGAGGGCACACTTATTGTCTCAGCTACAAGGTACTCAAAGCTCAGCGTAAACAAAGATAAAAAGACGAGAATGTAGAATCCAGTTTTGAGAAAAAGTCATGTCCCATAGAGAATACACGCAAAATGCGAAAAATTGACATGCCTCCTTTAATCGCAAAAATACGCCATGATACCTTTGTCAAAATGAAATATTGTGGAAACTGCATTTGTAGAGAATATTCTCAGGTAGAACATATCAAAATTTGAAAGAAGATTGATCAACATTTACAGAGATACAATCAATTTTCCAAAAATCTGCTGACGTCATAATATGCAAATTGAAATTTTGAGTTCCGAGGCCATTATGATGACGTCATGAGTTAATTGAAGGTCAAATGAGACATGAAATCATATCTCAAACTCATGCTTTTTCAAACCATGATATAAAAGTTGGGGGTTAATTGACTATCTGAAGAGCTATTTCGATTTTTAAAATGGCATGTTTTTGATCAAATTTGCATTATATTTCCCATAGCAGCACGCGCGGATTTTGAACTTTGACTCGCGCTCACGGCCTGATGAAGGGTCAAGGGTGACTGAAATTAATGTAAATTGTCATTTACGGTAAGAGGAATCTAAATCATGTCAAAAAAATGAATTTGACCTTTTCCGCGCGTTGTGAGCGCGCGCAACGCGCGCGGGGACACGTATGGAAAATTTTGAAATGCTTAAAATGACCTGATTCGTACTCTTCTTTAATAGTTAAGTGATTTTGAGCATTTTAAAATGTTGACGCGCACGTACGCGCGCGTCGTGACCTTTATGTAACCTTTGATGACATGACCTGTTGACCCTTGACCCGAAATATATGTGATATGAATATGAATGACCTTTGCTTATGCATCACGAAGATATGATGGATAACGTGATTTCACAAAATGGCGCCTGGATGACGTCACGATGACCCGATGACCTTGAAAAGGTTACTGAAATGTCTTATGGCAATGACCTATGACTGTGCCAAAATTGAACGAAATTGACCAAACTGATCTTGAGTTATCCTGTTAACAAAAAAGTGAAGGAAATAAAAATAAAGAAAGAAAATTCTGACGAAAACAATAGGTGATCTGTCGAAAACGACAGACCACCTAATAATAATAAAGAAAGAAAATTTGAACGAAAACAATAGGTGATCTGTCGAAAACGACAGACCACCTAAAAATCGATTGGTCTTGATGGAATATCGGAATTTATCTTGAAATTAAGCGCCATTGAAATTGGTCCCACCCTAATAACTTACTTAACAAATCAATGAAAACTGGAAAATTCCCGAATCCTTGGAAAACGGCTAAGATTGTGCCTATACATAAGAATGGTGATAAATCCTCCCCTGGTAATTTCAGGCCAATTTCGATATTGCCCTGTGTGTCTAAAATGTACAACTCCAGTTATTAGATTACTTACATAAACATTATATTTTATGTAGAGAACAGTCTGGATTCAGACCTAAGCATTCGACAACATCTATTTCGATTGACTAGGAAATAAAGTCAAACATTTGACTAGGTTGTTTTAAGAGTGTACCCTAGGTTAATAAAGGTCACAGATGATTGGCTTCAGGCCATGGACGATTCTAAATACACAGGTACTGTATTTATCGACCTGCGAACAGGGGCGTCGCTAGACCTTTTTCAGTGGGGGGGGGGGGGGGGGGGGGTGTAGAGGCCAACGATTACCGACAAAACTAGCCACCAATTACCGACAACATTAAATGTCCAATATCTACAAATTTAACCCTAGGGCCCGGGGCCGAAGGCTAAATTGTTTTTCCTATGGACTATCTGTAGTAATACTTGCGTATGCGCAAATGGTCAATTTCCACGACGACAGAAATATACGAATTATTTCGTCAACTTAGTCAGCATTTAAAGCTATATATTTTAATGCAGGCGCGTAGCTAGGACCTTATTTTAGGGAGGGGCGGTAGTGAGCAAGCGAAGCGCGCTCATTAGGGGGGTGTGGTGATAGGCCTCCCGCGCGAAGCGCGGAAGCTTAGACATTTCCTTAAATTATTAGGAAAAGAAGACGATTTATTGTACCGTTCTCGACTCTTATCAAGCCCTATTCATCTGAATTCAGTTTTCCCTTCTCGCGCGAAGCGCGGAAGCTTTGACGTTTCATTAAATTATTAGAGAAAGAAGTGGATTCATTGTTCCGTTTTCGACTCTTGATAAGCCCTATTTGTCTGAATTCAGTTTCCCCCTCTCGCGCGGAGCGCTGAAGCTTTGACGTTTCCTTTAATTATTAGAGAAAGAAGACGATTCGATGTACCGTTCTCGACTCGTCTTAATGAAGTTTTCCTCTTCGCGCGAAGCGCGGAATGTATGGCGTTTCATCACAATATAGAGAAAGGGAGACGATTCGTTTTACCGATTTCGACTCTTAATAAGCCCTAATTGTCTGAATTCAGTTCCCCCCTTTAGCGCGAAAGCTTTGACGTTTCCTTAAATTATTAGAGAAAGAAGAGGATTCGTTGTACCGTTTTCGACTCTTAATAAGCCCTATTTGTCTGAATTCAGTTTCCCCCTCTCGCGCGGAGCGCGGAAGCTTTTACGTTTCCTTAAATTATTAGAGAAAGAAGACGATTCGTTGTACCGTCCTCGACTCGTCTAAATGAAGTTTTCCCTTTCGCGCGAAGCGCGGAATTTTTGGACTCTTTTTAAGTTTTCGACTCTTATTAAGCCCTATTCATCTGAATTCAGTTTCCCCCTCTCGTGCGAAGCGCGGAAGCTTTGACGTTTCCTTAAATTATTAGAGAAAGAAGACGATTTGTTGTACCGTTTTCGACTCTTAATAAGCCCTATTTGTCTGAATTCAGTTTCCCCCTCCCGCGCGAAGCGCGGAAGCTCTGACGTTTCCTTAAATTATTAGAGAAAAAAGACGATTCGTTGTACCGTTTTCAACTCTTAATAAGCCCTATTTGTCTGAATTCAGTTTCCCCTTCTCGCGCGAAGCACGAAAGCTTTGTCGTTTCCTTCATTTATTAGAGAAAGGAAGACGATTCGTCGTACCGTTGTTGACTCTTAAACCTTGCTTGAATTTAGTTTCCCCGAAAATTTTAAATTTTCTAATTTCTTTAGCAGATATCATAGGAAAGTAAAACTTCGATAAAATACAAGTAATGTAGTTGTAGTCCATCTCGAAGTCGTCACAGCGTATAAAAAGTAACAGTTCGTAGGGAAAAAAACTTGTGGGCCGACCGACAATATACATCTCACCGACTTCAAACTTCTGCATTGATATAGTACACGAGGATCGAGCAAGAATACCGACACAGCTGACCCGACACAGCAACATATTTACCCGTGTCTTTCTTGCTCCCTCGACGAGACGACTCCACCCAACAACCTCCTTCTCTCTTTTACTCCCACTCCTCCTCTCTCAGGCTCTTACCTCCCCCCTCTCTCCTCTCTTCCACCCCCCGTTTCTTTTCTTTCCCTTTTACTCTTTTTTTTCTTCTTTTTTTTTCTTTTCTTTCTTTTCCTTTCTTTCCTCTCTTCCCTCTTTTTCTTTTTCTCCTTCTTTCTTCTCTTTTCTTTCCTTTCTTTTCCTTTCTTTCCTTTTTTTTTCCTTTCTTTCTTTTCTTTTCCTTTTCTTTTTTTCTTTTCTTTCCCTCTCTTTTTTCCCCTCCCTCCGTTTTCTCTTTTTTTCCCGACGGCAGCGCAATTTTACCGACAATATCTTGACAGGTGGGGGGGGGGGGGGTGTCGCACCCCCACACCCCCCTTTGGCGACGCCCCTGCCTGCGAAGAGCTTTCGACACTGTCGACCATCAAATCCTTATGAAGAAAATGCGTAACATTGGTATAAAAAATGTGTCTAGTGACTGGTTTTATAGCTATCTAAGTGGAAGAACATGTGAAACCCTTGTAAATCATTCTTTTTCATCTTCCAAATTCATACCATGCGGGGTCCCGCAAGGGTCGCTTTTAAGAGGTTTTTTTTTTTTTTTTTTCCATTGGGGGGGGGGGGGGGGGGGAGGGGGGGGGGGTAAGGTCATCTTTTTAGGTCAGCCATTAGCATCATTTTTTTTAAAAATAAAAAACAACAACACAAAAACACAAAACACAAAACAAAGGGGGGGGGGGGGGATTGCTACAAAATACAGGCATACGCGCCTGCTCGGGATATTGTATGCGCTGTATCGGGGGGGGGGGGGGGGGGGGACTTTCGCAGTACTTTCACACAACTATCTTTTTGTAGAGTTTAAGCAGCTATAATTGTGTATTGTACCTTCTTTATATCCTTTAATTTAGTAAATAATCACATGTCATGTTTTATATTTTAATATTTATGTAGATCTATATGATTTCTGGACCCCATGGAAGACCTGGCACCGCTGAATATGGGCTATCCAGCCGTTTTATTAACGTTATGTATATAGATCTACTTTTATTATATATATTTTTTTTTAAACGGAAAATAAATACTATACTATACTATACTACTCGCTCTTTTGCTGTTCTACAGAGTGTCTGTCTCGAGCTCTGACCCCGCCCCCTCGGTCTCGTTTTAAACAGCGCGATTGTAACTGCGATTGTATTTACAATTGACAGGACAATCTCTGGACTACGCGTTGGATTACGGACATTCACAGCGTGATAACCGACCATTTTAGCACAATATCGCGTTTTCTGTCGTTGTTGGGAATACTTAGGAATGGCTGGTGACAATATGCCACTGTTAAAATACCTCTCCATTCTCTTTTTGTTCTCAACCTATGTAATCGGTGTTCTTGGTAAGATTTGTTTTGTCATTATATTTCACGGTGTCCCATGTATTGAAATTTATGATGGGTACTTTTGTTGTTGTTGTTCTTCTTCTTCTTCTTCTTCTTCTTCTTCTTCTTCTTCTTCTTCTTCTTCTTCTTCTTCTTCTTCTTCTTCTTCTTCTTCTTCTTCTTCTTCTTCTTCTTCTTCTTCTTCTTCTTCTTCTTCTTCTTCTTCTTCTTCTTCTTCTTCTTCTTCTTCTTCTTCTTCTTCTTCTTCTTCTTCTTCTTCTTCTTCTTCTTCTTCTTCTTCTTCTTCTTCTTCGCCTTCTTCTTCTTCTTCTTCTTCGCCTTCTTCTTCGCCTTCTTCTTCTTCGCCTTCTTCTTCGCCTTCTTCGCTATATAAGTACAGGCCACCGTCGCGTCGGGTGTATTCTCGTACTGATGTAGGTGCTGTGCAGGTGTATATACATGTAGTGTCTCAATAAAAGGTCTACAATGAGCTATGTGTTAATGCCAAATGATTGAGAAGCTGTATAAGCAAAGGAGCAACACAGTCCTAAGCACACATAGGAGCATCACTATCCTAGACCGAAAGCTTCAGTCCCTATAATCATCGGTTGTTCCACTGAGACTACGTCTGGCTCCACTAGACCTCGGTTATAGGGACTGAATGACTGCCTATGCCAGCCTGTGTTGAAGATATTCGGCTAGATTTTAGCCGTTAGGCCCCTCCCACAAACATGACAAACTTGCCACGGCCGTATTGTTATGCCCCCAAAATCCCCCGAAATGTCATTTTACCTCGTGAATATCCAATTTTGAATTAGGCCTAGGCTATAATACATCGGTTCCACTTACTAACTTGATTGATATAATCCGTTTAATGGTCCCTTTTAAGGAAATTATGGGTCAAAATCGACCTCCATGTTGAAAATCTTGCAAGCCGTTTTAAACTCTCGCTGCCGTCAATCTCATCCCTTCTAGTCTACGCCGAAGGCAAAATGATTATGAAGGAAAAACTGTGCGCCATCTACACGTTCGTAATGGCGTTATCACAGTTTTTCCTTCATAATCATTTTGCCTTCGGCGTAGACTAGAAGGGATGAGATTGACGGCAGCGAGAGTTTAAAACGGCTTGCAAGATTTTCAACATGGAGGTCGATTTTGACCCATAATTTCCTTAAAAGGGACCATTAAACGGATTATATCAATCAAGTTAGTAAGTGGAACCGATGTATTATAGCCTAGGCCTAATTCAAAATTGGATATTCACGAGGTAAAATGACATTTCGGGGGATTTTGGGGGCATAACAATACGGCCGTGGCAAGTTTGTCATGTTTGTGGGAGGGGCCTAACGGCTAAGATCTAGCCGAATATCTTCAACACAGGCTGGCATAGGCAGTCATTCAGTCCCTATAACCGAGGTCTAGTGGAGCCAGACGTAGTCTCAGTGGAACAACCGATGATTATAGGGACTGAAGCTTTCGGTCTACACTATCCTGGCTGTGTAGTAAAAGCTTAGACCGAAAGCTTCAGTCTCTCTAATCGTCGGTTGTTCCACTGAGACTACGTCTGGCTCCACTAGACCTAGTTTTATTAAAGAAATGACCCAAATCAGATGGTTATTTCTGTCTAGTAAAAGCTGTGCTTTTGATTATCAACATTTCAAACACCACTGTACAAAACTCAAGTGATTTCACTCAAAATCGGTACTTTAGTGACAATTGATGACACCTAAATAGCAGTAAAATACATTTTTTTTAACTTACTGATGTTAAAAAGAATAATTTAAAAATTCAAATCGTAAGTCTAGTGTCAAACTTTGCTTACAGCTGCATCGACATGATTGTGTACAGCCTATGCAATATTGTGTGGTGTGTGTATTTGTGTATGGGTATAATAATACCCGCCTCACAGCAAGCATGCAGTGCTAGAGGTCAATACGCTTTAGCATTGACTCTCTATGCTTTGCTGGAGTGGTCCTAAGAAGAAACAGCTTCAGTCAGAGAGTAGTAGAATCCTGGAATAGTCTTCCTAAATCTGTCATCTCCTCATCCTCAATCACCTCTTTCAAGATTAGATCGGACAAGCACTGGTCCTCTCAGCACCAAATGCTTCCATAAAATTTTATGTGCGTCCACCCGCCATGCGAGCAAAAATAGTTCAGGTTCATTTTTGAACGAAGCACCACTCAATGAAACGACCGGAAGTTTCAACAGGATCACCTCACACTTCCGTATACTGATGCTGATGCTGATGCTGATGCTGATGTCTAGTGCTTGTTTATATAACCTCAATGTCACTGTCGATAATATTATTATGGACAGTGGCATTGAGGTGTGCAAATTTCTTTTAGCTTCAAATTTTGTTTTCTCAGGCAAGAGCCCCAAATACGCCAAAAATTTGATGGCAAAATTCCACTTAAAATAGTTAAATTGCAATTTGTTTTGTATCAACTATCATTATTAATCAATGTAATGATGTGAAAGAGGATGTCATTTAAGACACACTTCTGCAAAGAATCCCCACCAACAAATGTGTTTGAAGACAAATATTGATAAACAAATACATAATAATTTGGGTTTCCTGCTGTAGACTTAGATCTATAGACAGATGCAGAAAACCTGAATTTTGTATTCTTTAAATTTTCATTAATATTAGACGTCAAAGTTCAATCACGGGTATAAATTATAATATAATTATAACTGCAATTTAATCTTGTCTGTAAAATGTATGGGGAAAATACAATAAACATTTTTAATACTTCATCAATTTAACTCTCAAAAATCCCCCCCCCCCCTCTCTCTCTCTCTCACTATCTCTCCCCCTCTCCCCTCCTCCCCTCCTCTCTCTCACTCTCTCCATCTTACACCTTCTTTCTTGTTACCATTCAGCCATCACAGGTGGGCCATCTGATGTTACAAGTAGCCCAGTGACAGACGCGAAACATGTTTATCGGTTTCTTGTCAGCCACTCTAACATCAGCTATGACACTGCCTTCGTCTACGTGACCAACAGTTTAGAAGAAACCATAAACCTCTCCATTCAAACCACAGAATGCTACCAGGTTGGTATTATTGTGTGATTTACAAAAAACAGAAACCTCTACGCTCTATTCATGCACCGATATCTCAAAAATGGATTAGAAGAAACCATAAACCTCTCCATTCAAACCACAGAATGCTACCAGGTTGGTGTCATTGTGTGATTAACGAAAAGCAGAAACCTTTATTCATGCCCCAGTATCTTAAAAACCAAGTAAACCTGTCGAGGTACATTATTATAGTATGATAGTTGATAATTGTATAATTTGATAGCTTTATCATGATCTCATCCAAATTTTATCACAAATGACCGAGCACCGGACATAAAGTTGCCAAAATTGAATTTTCCTAAATTTGAGATGAATGGTGTTCAGGAGATAGTTTCATCTGAAAAGGCAAGATTATGCCTGTTCAAAGCACAGTAAACTTCAACAAATAAGGACAAATAAGAACAAATGACAAATAAGGACAAATTTGATTGAAATCAGTGGGCTGAATCATGCATGAATGGTGTACGAAACATGGGTCACTTGATTGTTGAAAAGTGTAGAAATCTATTCTTTTTGTATAATATCTGCATGCTGTACATGTAATTGTGGAATATTCCCAATTTGCCGTTCATAAATATAAAGCAAAAGCAAAAAAAGTGTCACAAAATGACAAATTTGGTAGCCTACGATTGTTGGGAAGCCATTTTCTTTTTTTCTTCTCTATTTTTCAGCTTTTATTTCATGGGGCCAAGGTTTTTTGGCGCTTGTGGTTACCACACATTAATATCCAGCCTAAATTGAAGTAGATTTTGGATGCTGAATGCAAGATCCATATACAATGGGTACCCCATTGGAAAAAAAAAGCAAATTAATTTGTATAATTAAAGTTTATATTAAGAAAAGAAAATTTATTTGTTGATAAACTGATAATAGTAAAAATTGACTGATGGCTATGTAACGCTAACCAACAACGACAAAAATGTTTATTTGTAAAGGTGCAATTTCTCTTGCTTCTCATATCAAAATATTTTTTTGAAGTATCCATCAATAAACTGATGCCACTTATTCATGCTTGTGTTTGTGCAGTGTAAACTTATATTGCTTGGTTCTATGAGTGAGCAGGGGCCCGTAGAAGTTCAAGTGGACACAGCATGGCCTGTTGTCATGGAGATAAGCTTGGAGGACCAACCAGTCGACAATGCAACGGTTTGCAGGTGAGTCTCTCCTCCTCCCCCTCCTACTCCTCCCCCTCCCCCTCCTCACCCATCCTACTCCTTCTCCTCATGTCCCTACTCCTCTCCTCATCCTCTTATTCCTCCTCCTCCTCTTACTACTACTACTACTACTACTACTCCTCCTCCTCCTCCTCATCCTCCTTCTCCTCCTCCTCCTCCTCCTCCTCCTCCTCCTCCTCCTCCTCCTCCTCCACCTCCTCCTCCACCACCTCCTCCTCCTCCTCCTCCTCCTCATACTCCTACTCCTACTCCTACCACTACCATTACCACCACCATCACCACCACCACCACCACCACCACCACCACCACCACCACCACCACCACCACCACCACCATCACCAACACCACTACTATTAGTCCTACTACTATGAGTGATAATAACGAAAATGATCGGAATATAATTAGAAGTACCGGGGGTACCTCAGTAATTGTCCCAGATGACAAGAGGATACTAGAAACAGATAAATGATCTTCTGTATTTACATATTATGATAAAGACTAGCTGACAGGCAGTATTTGGTCAAGGACCTGATAAGAATGGTTGTGGTCATACAAACGGGGTACATGTATGACTCACAAGAGAGCTAACTTTCCTTATCTTTCAGTTGCATTCTATATCATACATGTAAATTACATGAATGGTACAAGGTAGTACATGTATATTAAAAAATACCCATTCTTTTCAATGGTGAGTTTTTGAAATAATATTATTATTATTAGTAGTAGTAGTAGTATCATCATTATAATTACTATTATTTTTATAATTACTATTATTATGATTATGATTTTTATCATTATTATTATTGATATTATTATACGTTGTTATTATTATTACACATGTACTACATGTACATTGTATGTACCCTTGTATACATACATCCGAGATGAATTAGCCTACTTGATTAAAGCATGCAAATATGCGAGACTGACAATGTTGGTCTCTCAGGCCTTCGAACAACTTTTTTGAGGGATCACTAGACCAACAGCCCACACCACTGACATAGTTCCCTCTTCCCTTTTGTATCTCTTTGCTTTTTCGGTCTCATGAGCTGTCAGGCCATGGACTCTTTGGAACTTTATTCCTTTGTTAATTAACGTATGTATTTCTTTATTTTGTCGGTCTCACGGGGGGTCGGTCTGAAGGGCTGTTGGTCTACTGGGAGTACTATGTATGGGAAATTTTCTATTTGGAGATTTTTATGCCTCCGTTACGAAGTAGCCGGAGGCATTATGTTTTTGGGTTGTCCGTCCGTCTGTCCGTACGTCCGTACGTCCGTCCGTACGTCCGTACGTCCCGTTCTCGTGATCGCGTTATCTGAAGAACCGATTGATGGATTCCTGCCAAACTTTGGTCATGTATGTATCTTGCAGAGCCGATAAACTGATTAGATTTTGGGGTCACGAGGTCAAAGGTCAAAGGTCACAGGGCTCATTATGTATGCAAAAACAGCTCGTGATCGCGTTATCTCAAGAACCGATTGATGGATTCCTGCCAAACTTAGGTCATGTATGTTACTTGCAGAGCCGAAGAACTGATTAGATTTTGGGGTCACGAGGTCAAAGGTCACAGGGCTCATTATGTATGCAAAAAAAAGCTTGTGATCGCTTTATCTCAAGAACAGATTGATGGATTCCTGCCAAACTTAGATCATGTATGTATCTTGCAGAGCCAATGAACGGAGTAGATTCTTGGGTCATGAGGTCAAAGGTCAAATGTCATGGGCTCATTATGTATGCAAAAATAGCTTGTGAACGCATTCTCATTAGAACTGACAGCTGGATTACTATTTAACTCAGGACATCTTGCAGAGCCAATGAACTGAGTAGATTTTAGGGTCATGAGGTCAAAGATCAAAGGGTCATATATGTATATGAGAAATTGCTTTTAATCACGATATTCTGAGAACCTGTTAATGGATTACAATGAAACTTGAATTTGAAAAATTTCTTCTGTTTTGGTTTGTAAACTTGCTCTATGACGGAGGCATCATTTTCGACTGCGCGCAGTCGAAGTTCCATCTAGTTTTCTTCAAACAAACTGCTCAATATCAAATGTGAAATATCACTATTTCTCTCTCTCTCTCTCTCTCGTCCCCCAATCAGAATGACATACCACTTCAAACAAAATGGCAACTACTCATGGTATATCAACAAGAAGAGCATGGACAGCTTTGATTGTAAACTGGTAGCAACAAACAGTCCTCCAAATGCTTTTATCCGTAAGTCATTCACAATGTTTTTTTTCTTTTCTTTTCACATTATAGATACAGGTAGTTGATGTAGGATCTAAATCCTACATACTAATTCCAGGTGGATTCAGAGTTTGTCACAAAGCTAACAAAGGGTTATTAGAAATAAGTTTGAGTTAGATTCTAAAAAGAGTTCTGATCTTTAAAGTTTAGTTTGTATTGCCTTACCCACAGAAAGGTGACATGTCCAATTCTATAATACACTGTATGGTTACTTTTGAGAAAAGAAGATTACAGTCTTTTGAAGCCCTCTATTAAAGGTAAAGACCAGTTCTGGTCATGCGATTGCTTTGTGCAAGAAACGTTGTGGAATCGATCAAGTTCGATCGATCGAAAAGGTTGATCATCTAGCATATAAGTATTGGTGTGTACTGCAAGGTTCTGGAATCATCAAAATGATAAGAAATTTGGCCCAATCTTGGTAAATTTACAAGCACTGTACACAGAAAGATGTATATGGGACTGCGCGACACATGCGTGATATCTATCCAGTCCGGATAGATATTTACCAAATATATCAATTAGAAGGCGGTCTCCGGGCAAAATTTGTATCATTACGTATTAGTCAAAACATATTGTTTTAGATGATTGGTAATACTAATAGAGCTTCCATTTCATTTTTTGAGAGAGGGGCGTTTCCAAAACTGGTCTATACCTTTAAACTGATGTCTGTGAATGGGGACTGAATGGAAATTTCAGACCTCCATATAAAGGGTACTACAACATATAAAGGGATTATATGAGGCGATTATCCTTGGAATTAATCCAACAATGGTTGCATTCATTAAACATGCAGTCATACACAGTGTAACAAGGAGCTCATTCTACTCATTTATATTCAAATATCAATGCAACTGCTCACTCTATTGTTAAAGGTAATACAAAGTTTTGGTATGGGGTCATGAATTTGGTTCAAATGAACATATTGGAAGCATATGCGATCCTACAATATTTAGTGATCGTTGTCGCGGTTGTAGAAGAGTCCAAAGTTATGAAATTGTAAATAATAAACTCTTTATGTTGTATAGCTCCCTCTCAAGGTCAAGATATTAATTAAGCTATAAAACAATGTTTCTTGACTAAAATCGACCAATTAGCTATTCCCGTTTGGTAATTATTTATCACAACTACATATTCTGAGATTTTCAGGGTCGCAGCTACCACTGTACGGCCGTAAGCGCTATTTGAAAATGTATCAACATTTACTGGGAGCACCGGTAAATTTTTATATTCAAATTTTCTCGAAAGCAGAAGTGTTTTAGGGGCTAAATTTTCTAGTGCTTATAATACATGCTTAGGGGCATCTAAATATATCAAGATTGTAAAGATCCACCCAATTTTCAAAATTTCCCAAAACTTTGTAATACCTTTAAAGAGAAGGTTCAGTTCTGGGAAGAGGTGAACAATAATTTGTGAGCGTTATCATTGTATTATATACACTTAAAATATTGTATCAAACCATATTATGTTCATGAAAATGTATGATGAAAAAAAGAAAAAAGATGCAGAAACTAATAAATCAAATCTAATCAAATCAAAGTTTTTGAAGCCAAAGTGTACATTGGATCGATATTAAATGAAATGAAAAGAAATCAAATTGAAATGAAATGAAATGAAACCAAAGAAACTAAACAAAATGAAAGGAAACAAAACAAAATAAAGTGAATTTGATTTAAACAAAATGATGAAATGAAATGTTTGAAATTAAATTCTAATTTCTAACGTCTTTATTACTGATTTGTAAAACCGACAAACTCACTCGGTTCACACCAAAGAAATACGGTTCATAATTTTACTGTCTGCCTTGGTCTCGTGCGGGTTAATAGTGTACAAATGATGGAAGTTGACCCCTGACCTAGTTTATGCTAATGCTTACATTTGCATACACTAGAGAAATGAAGGAAAGAGAAATGAAATGGAATGAATGGAATGGAATTAGTATGAGCTATTTCATTCTCGTTTAACTCTTATAATGCCACAGGGCTAATCCTCATTGTTGTTTTGGAGATAATCTGATTAACGTGATGGTTCTATGAATAGCGAGTGCAAGATACACAGCACAGTCCAATGAGCATGAACAATTACTGCTATTACGAATGCTGCATTGCACGCACATGGCACTCAAGCTATAGCTCTCTCGCATTTACAAAGCACTATAACGATAGCGTGCATGCAACCTTATGGCAGGCTATGAGTTAATAGCAAACATGTCTACCATTTCTTTGATTGCAGCTATCTATGTAACTATCGGCATATTTGCTGCTATGGCCATCTTCTGTATTCTTTACAAAAAAATTTGCAAGTAAGTACACATGAACTTTGTTTTCTAATCTATGTTTAAGTAGTTTTTCTTTCATTGCTAGAAGAAATTTTACTGTAGGTTTGTTAGGAGTGTAAAAAACAAACAAACAAACAAACAAATAAAGAATCAAAGAACAACAAAAGAAATGGAGACAGAAAGAAACAGGATGACAGACTTTAAAACGTTTTAAATATCAATGCCTCACAAAAATTTCTATCATGTATTTTGAATTTGGCAGACATGCTTTGGAAACTTCAAATCACCTTCAAAGATAAAGCCATTTTATTTGGCATATTCCCCGTTCATTGCCAGTTTTAAGTCAATTAAAGATACAGAATATTACAGGCCTTAAATTTCAACATTTTTAGGGCAAGGCCACTTTTCTGTAGGGCACATTCCTATATTACAGCACCAATGGGAAGAATTGGAAAGGGCACAAAAAATCTCCAAGGCCAATGAGAGGGGCATTGAGGCCAATCAAAGGGGCATCCAAGGCCTGGCCTTGGATGGCCTTGGATTAATTTAAGCCCTGATATTATGTGGCTGACTTTTATGATGACACATGTAATCAAGAGGTGCTCTTGTTACTTTGATGTTGTTGTTGACACAATCATTAGGCCAAATTACTGGCTGATTTGGGCCCTGTTGCATAAAACTTACCATTGATGGCAACTACCATGGAAACAGGGCTAAACAGCCAATCAAAATCAAGGTTTCCATGGTAGTTACCTTTGATGGCAAAGTTACCATCAATGGTAAGTTTGTGCAACGGGCCCAGAAACAAAGAAAAAGAATTCAGTCCTGATGCCTGCACTAGTATTACAAAATATATTTTTAACAGGATGTCAGTTAGCCTTTTATTGGTGTTGGTTTCTTATGTTTGTATATGTTCAGTTCTGGATTGATATCAGTAGGCCTGTCTCCATCAGCTTGAGATTGTCAAATATCCCGCTATTTGAACTATCCCGATCTCAAATTATCCAGTTAATTTGCGTCTTCATCAGTCCGAAGTTGCAATTAACGCTGAGCAAAATATCTTGAGATACCGGGTAATTTCGAGTTTCAGTTTCAGTTTCGAGTTTCAAGGTCAAATCCCGAGCTGATGAAGACTTGATTTGTAACTTCGGGATTATTTCCCAAATCAGAAGTAGCGGGCTATTTGGCAATCTTGATATGATGAAGACAGGCCTAGTTAGCATTTTCTTCTTATTTTGTTTGTATTTGTTTAGTTCTGGATCCATTGATCGCTTCCTGAACTACCTTGGCATGGAGAGAGTTGTATCAAGCGTAAGTAAAATAACAAAGTAAAATTAATTTTTGGCATCAAGTTGGCTTTAACAAAAGCAGTTCAAAGCAGATCAGTGAAAGTTTGAGGAGAATACAATTAATGAGAAAGTTATGAATTTTTAAAGCTAGAAATATTGAAAGTCCTTTTAAGAAAGCATATAGGGATGTTATATCATAATGTGATATGGGCTTCACAAAAGCGTTTTATTATTATTTTTCTTTCTTCTTCTGCTTCTACTTCTTCTTCCTTTTCCTCTTCCCCTTCCTCTTCCTCTTCCTCTTCCTCTTCTTCTACTTCTTCCTCTTCTACTTCCTTTTCTTCCTTTTCTTCTTCCTCTTCGTCGTCTTCTTCTTCCTCTACGTCGTCTTCTTCTTCTTCTTCTTCTTCTTCTTTTCTTCTTCTTTTTCTTTTTTTCTTCTTCTTCTTCTTCTTCTTCTTCCTCTTCCTCTTCTCCTTCTTCCTCTTCTCCTTCTTCTTTTTCTTTCTCTTCTTTTTCTATTTTTCTTCTTCTTCTACTTCCTCTTCCTTTTTCTCTTCTTCCTCTTCTTCTTCTTCTTCTTATCCTTCTCCTTCCTCTACTTCTTTTTCTTGTTTTTGTTCCTCTTCCTCCTCTTCCTCTTCTTCCTCCTCTTCCTCTTCTTCCTCCTCTTCCTCTTCATTTTCTCCTCCCCATAGGATCTAGGAACACCTTCTAATCCTGTCGCGGAAGCTGACTCAAACAGCATCCAGCGACCTAGTCGGGACAAACCGAAGAGACTCAAATCTTTAGATGCCTTCAGAGGGTAAGTCAACATCCCTTGTTAATGGAAACCCAGCTTTCATCACATTAGTTGCTCAGCCTGTTGTCTGTCTGGGCATCGTTTCACAAAACCATCACAGCTAAAAATTCGCTGACTTCTCATTTTGAAACATGTTTTAAATTTAATATGTATGTTTCAATGGGATGTTGGTAAACTTGTTCTTATGTCAGTTTTGTGAAACGTTGCCCAGCTTTTTCATCCCGTTGGTATGGTATACGTGATGAGAAGAGAAAGATAAGAACTGCTCGTCCCATGTTTACATAAATATTTTTGTGTCACGGTTTTTAATAAATGTTATTTTCATTTAGAGTACCTTTTAGTGTGGTTACCTGTTACTGGTCCAAGCAGCCCATCTACACTGATGTTTATTTTTGTTTTCTGATTTTCTGTGCGCAGTGTATATTTGATCCATTTTTTTATGAATGTTTTTCCTTGATAGCGTATTATTGAATTCAATTCTGTATTCTGTATTATGTGTTATGAATCCATTTTCCTAATTGTTGTTCTTGAAAACTGAATACTGAATTATTGAAAGCAATTCCATATTAGGTCTTTCTTTGAATAAAGTTTTATTGAATCCATTTTCCTAATTGTTGTCCTTGAAAACTGAATTATTGAATCCAATTCCATACTATGTATTTCAATAATATTTTATTGAATCCATTTTCATAATTGTTGTCCTTGAATACTGAATTATTGAATCCATTTCCATATTAGGTCTTTCTTTGAATACTCTATTATCTAACGATTTCCATATTATTACAGGGTTGTATCACACTTTATTTCACCTATTTCCATATTATTATAAGACTTTATTTGGATATCATGGTTTTGTTTGAATACCATATTATTCAACCTATTTCCATATTATTATAAGACTTTATTTGGATATTATGTTTTTCTTTGAATACTGTATTTCTGAATCCTTTTCCAATCTCCTCTTTTGATCATGAAAAAGTGTCATCTCATCTGAACAAGGATTTGTATTTCTGAATCTGATTTTATGAATGCATGTTTTTCTAGGATGTCCCTCGTTATAATGATCTTTGTGAATTACGGAGGCGGACGGTATAGCTTCTTCAAGCACTCGATATGGAATGGTTTGTACCCCCCCCCTCTCTAAGAATCAAAAATCAACTTCATCTTGTATTCTTCTCACAACACATTCTATCTGCTTTCGATAATCTGCCGCTCTAAACCGCTACACATCATGTTATTAGAGCGTCGATAGTTATTCACAGGAGCTGAATTATTCACTCTTTCAAGGACTTTTGGTTTCTGAAGCATTTTTAGATTTGCATGCGTAGATGGCATACAGCTTCCTCTAATTGTTACTTAACTTTTGTATGTTGCTCTTCGGAAGATTACAGGTAGGGAATGTAATTTTGTGTTTTGGGGGTAAAGACTACCCCAACCCACCCCCCTCCCCCAGAAAAAAATGAAAAGGGAAGAAATGTCTCAGAAAAATAATGTTTTCAAATTGTTTGAGAATTTTTTTAGAATGATGGATTAGCCACAAAGTTTGAGGTTAGTTAATTGAATTAATTATAAAACCAAAAGCAACTTTGAGATTAGAATTCAGATTTCTTTAGGTAGTAAATGTTGTGTGTTTATACAATTAGCAAATGAATTATTCATACTCCTTGTAAATCTTTTGTTTTTTCGTAACTCTAGAATCAAAGGTGCACTGGTTGAATAAGGGCCTTTGTTGAAAACCTTTAGATGTAAGATTTAATGTGCACCAGCCAAATATGGCAAGTTAAGCCTCCATTTTAAAAAGTTTATATTTGAGTTGTAGTGGACTATGATGTTTTTGTCATTTCACATTCCTGTACATGATTGTAAATAGCCAGTTGGCTTTTATGTTATTTTTGAGTACCCAATAAAAAAAAAAAAAAAAAAAAAAAAAAAAAAAAAAGCACCATTCTCATGAAACATATATTGGGAAAATTAATTTTATCATACATAAACAAATTACAAGACTTAGTGAGGGTATGAATGGTTTAGTTGTTAACTGTATGTGTTTGTTTTATCTTGTCATTAAAAGTACACAAGGATTAATTGGTGACTAATAAGGTAAAGGTACTAATAAATGTTGTAATTTGTTTCACAATCACTAGGTATTTGAAAGAGCAACTAAAATAATGTAATAATAACATACACATAGAGGTGTCAGTCGAGTGGTTTAAGCACTTGCCTTATATTTCAGGCATTGCAAAATCTGCCTTTAGCGAGGTGTTTTTATGTTGAATTATAATTTTGAGCTTCATTCATGAAAAGATGCTTTGATTTTCCAATAATTCCATATTTTCATGTTTCTAGGAACTTTCAGAGAAAGAATATTTTATGTCAATGTAGCATCCCATACACTCATCTATGTGTATATGGTGATAATTTGTATGGTATCATATATAAAGTTGTAGTTATAAATGCATAAATAATAAACCCACCCGATCACAAAATCAACTCCGCCCTTCAAAGGATACGACACTCCCCCAAGGCCCATTAATGTTTTGCTTACAATATTATTTTTTGATACTATTGAAAATATTTATTAAAAAAAAAAATATTACAAAAAATAATACAAAAATGACAGACATAAAACATGACGTAAAGTATTTTGCAACAATAGTCTAATTACTGACTAATCGCCAATAAGCTAAAACACAACAACAACAATAACAAAGTGTCAACTCAAAATCAGGGCTTGAAGTTTGAAAATATGGAACACCCTCCCTTCTTTTGTTCGCACTTCTACTTCGATTGACTCTTCTAAGAATAAATTAAGACGCACCTCTTCAATAACTGAATTTTACTTTTATTATGCCTCCGCCACCAAAGGTGGTGCCGGAGGTATCATGTTTTCGGGTTGTCCGTCCGTCCGTCCGTCCCGTTTGACCGTTATCACAATATCTCAAGAACCATTTAAGATTTAAACTTAAGACTCGGGAATAATATTTATCACCATAGGAAGACGATCTGATTAGATTTTGGAGTACGTAGGTCAAAGGTCACAGGTCACAGAGGTCAACTTATGAAATTCCTTGTATTGAGTTTGTTAGCGCGATATCTCAAGAACCATTTGAGATTTAAACTTCAAACTTAAGGATAGTATGTATCACCATAGGAAGACGATCTGATTAGATTTTGGAGCACGTATGTCAAAGGTCAAGGGTCACAGAGGTCAACTTATGAAATTCCATACATTGAGATTGTTATCATGATATCTCAAGAACCACTGGAGATTTAAACTTCAAACTTAGTGATAGTGTGTATCACTATAGGAAAACAATCTGATTAGATTTTGGAGCACGTAGGTCAAAGGTCAAGGGTCACAGAGGTCAACTTATGAAATTCCATACATTGAGATTGTTATCATGATATCTCAAGAACCACTGGAGATGTAAAAACTTCAAACTTAATGATAGTGTGTATCACTATAGGAAGACAATCTGATTAGATTTTGGAGCACGTAGGTCAAAGGTCAAGGGTCACAGAGGTCAACTTATGAAATTCCTTGTATTGAGTTCGTTAGCGCGATATCTCAAGAACCATTTGAGATTTAAACTTCAAACTTAAGGATAGTATGTATCTTGCAGAGCCAATGAACTGATTAGATTTTGGGGTCACTAGGTCAAAGGTCACAGGGCTCATTATGTATGCACAAATAGCTTGTGATCGGATTATCATGAGAACCAATAGACAGATTACTATCAAACTCAAGACATGTATATGTATCTTGCAGAGCCAATGAACTGATTAGATTTTAGGGTCATCAGGTCAAAGGTCATGGGGCTCATTATGTATGCCTATAAATAGCTTGTAAGTGCATTATCATTAAAACCGACAGATGGATTAAAATCAACTTGAATTTTAAAAATTGCTCTATGGCGGAGGCATCATTTTCGACTGCGCGCAGTCAAAATTCCATCTAGTTTATTCTTTAATTTTCCTTGTTTTGTTGTTTGCCTATTCAGCATTAAATTATCTTACCTAACTGAGCAATATGTTATTGGATTTTGCACTATACATGTTTAAGAACGATTGTATGTATTTATGTATGTATGTAGTAATGTTTATATGTGTGTTTGTGTGTATTTATGTATGTATGTACGGTATGATATCTTCATTGTGTTTTTAAGATTTCTTATCATGTGATTGTTGGTGTGACAGGAAAATCTGTCTTGTTTTAGAAGTCTCTGCACAGTATTTCATTCATGACGGTCATCGTTGGAAAGGGAGCTTATCCCTGAATAAAATAGACAGATTTTCCTAAACAGAAAGTTACTTTATTCTGTTGAACTAGCTAGGCGTTGTGGCATGCGCCTGTAATCCAGCTAACAATGGAAGTTACACACTGATTCAGCCGAGGACGCAGGTTCGAAACTGAGTCACGTCTTTCGGATGGTGACGTTTAAAGGTCGGCCCCCCATGCGTAAATAATCATATCTGATTGATACACGTCTGTAAAAACCCAATACACACAAACACACGTCGGGTAGGGCAGTGCCTGACTGCCTGGTGATCGAACAAGCGGTAGCAACTTGATCCATTTGTTAGTTTCCTTCAGGACCATATAGCGATAACGACAATAATTATACCGGTATATATGGGAATGCCCTGGTGACGTCACACTCCATTTTTCACAGTAACTTCATTATCAACTTTTACTTCCTATCAGTGTACATGTCAGTCAGGAAATCGGATCAGATGCACTGCACAACAACTTTCTTTTAACATATTTGTTTTATTCATTTAATCCAGTTTCTTGTCTTATATTCTTTTAGGTTTAAATCAGAACTAAAGTTACGATGCACTTATTATCCCCTTGCCAGAGGGGATATACATGTACATGTAGTAGCGCTGCCGTCCGTCCTATCGTTCAATAAGTTTAGGAATAATTGACGGATTTTAATGAAATTTGATATGAAAGCACATGGTATAAAAACACAGCCTAAGTCTGATTTCGGAGTATGTAGGTCAAAGTTCAAAGGTCATAGCTCATTTAATACGGGTATGCGAAAAAAGCTAATTATTTGAAAATTTAGTAATGTTTGACAGATTTTAATGAAATTTGATATGAAGGTACATGGTATAAAAATACAGCTAAAGTTCAAATTCAGATTTTGTAGGTCAAAAGTCAAATACGCAAACAATTCTTAATTATATGAAAATGTGGTTTTTATTGAATAACATAAGTTATGTTGTTGAGTATGTACGTCAAAGGTCATACTCATAGCTCATTAAATATGCAAAAATGGCTTAATATAAGCCATTTGTACGCGGTAAGAGGATGCTATGCTTTGCATTGACTTGTCTTTATTTTATCTCTTGGCCTTCAAGGTTTAGTTTGGTGATTATGATCTTTGTCAACTATGGAAGTGGAAAATATCATGCCGTCTTTGGACATTCACGATGGAATGGTGTGTGAAATACCTTTCTCCTAGTCTACGTTCCTTTGCTTTCCCCTCATGGGCAATTACACACTGCTCACTGGAATTTTTTACAATATACATATTTGAAAGTTGATTTCACCTCTATAAATCACAATTTTTGAATGACCAATATTTTCAATTTTAATAAAAGAATCCCTTTTTCCCATAATTTATCATGAGGTGAATTTTAAGAGGTTCAATTTTTTTTCTCTAATTTGAAGTATGAAATTTGCATAATCTTTGAGTATTTAATTAGCATCCTTTCATTGTTTTATTTTTCCATGGCCACCTGCCCAAATCAATAGGAATGTAATACAAGAGCATGTCACGCAAAAGTTATGAAACATATTCTGTTAGCACGTTTGTGGAATTGCCCTTCCAGTCTTTGTTTCTTCAGTTCATCATCATTATCCTTCTTACTCTCTAGGTATGTCTTCATCAGCCCGAGACTCTACCTCGAAACTCGAGCTCGAGATATTTTGCTCACCGTTCGCGCATATTGCGAGTCTTCATGCTGGTGAAGACGCACCAGACAAATAGCGGGATATTTTGCAAACTAGCCCAAGATATCTTGGGATGATTATCTTGACCAAATATCTCGCTAATTGCAATTGCGGGCTGATGAAGACGCAAATTAGCTGGATAATTTGTGATCACTGAGGATAGTTGAAATAGCGGGTTATTTGGCAATCTCGAGGTGATGAAGACAGGCCTTCTGTATCCACCCTTGAATTGTCTTTCGTTCTTTTTTGTTTGTTATGATTATGTAAATGGCAGATATTGATTTATTGCTCTTGCATCAATTTAATTCAATTCAATTCAATTCAGAAGGTGGCATTGACGTTTTATTTTACAAATTAAAATCCTGTAACTTGGCAGTTTTAAATATTATTAGTTTATGTCATAGTCTGAGAAATATATCTAGAAAAGATGACTTGCCTAGTAACCTTTTATTATCTTCATTGTTTTACTCCAACCTTTACTCTTTCCCTCGATTCCATCCACCATCCAGTTCTCTCTCATGTTATCAGCATGTGTTAAATTGACATAGTATTTCCAGTCATTATGTAATAGATTTGACTTAAAGTCCCCCATAATGAGAAATAGAAATAATGCCGAATAAATACAAATCGATGAAATATTAGAAAAGAAAGTGGAGAAATTGTTAAATACGGTAATAAAGAAACAATGTTTCCTATGTGATAGTATAGATATTCTGCGCCAGGAGTGTCATTTTTGATAGACATGGCGCATTATAAATGTTCACTATTATTATTATTATAGGCAAATTTTGCTTTTGTTTTCCCCATCCGCATCCTGGTTTATCATGATTCCTCATCCCCCCCCCCTTGTCACTTACTTTTTTGTGTATGTTTGTCTGTTTATGTATGCATTCCTTTTTATTTCATAATATACATAATTTTGTATTTTGCATGTTTTTTAACTGGAATGTGGAAAATAAATAAATGACAATGAAACAAAGTTTTTAAAAATGAGGGAAAATATATACATGTATATAACTTCCGGGAAATTTTCTGGAAAAAGATAATTGCAAATATCCTGCTCGCTGTCTTATACCTAGGAGCAAGGTTTTCAAAATGTAAGATTCAGTTTATGCAATACTCGCTGCTTTTACAGCTGAATTGTTAGTGATTTCCCATATTTAAAAAAAACATATCAAACATCTAATAATTACAAACAGAGGGAACAAAACAAATATACAAGTAACGCTTGGCCCAATTGGATTTTGTGCTACTAGTGATATGTACATGCATCTCTAAGTATATTATTTGCAAGTGAATATCTTTATCAGTGTAACATGTTTTTAGCCCCCTGTTGGGAAAACTGTTGTCCCTGTTCCGTATCTGTGAGTAGATTTAAACTTTAAAGGTATAGGTCTGTAAAATGTGAAACACGTTCTGAAATGCGTAATGATACATGATGCATGAATGATAAAACAAAAGGCAAAAGGGAAATTAAGCTTTTGTATATACTTATATATCTGCATGTAATATATATATAAGCAATCATTGTACTGTACGTGGAATTAGCTGTACTTGCATTTATTCCTACATTTCAGCATGCATGACAAAATTACGCTTCAAATGCATAATGAAAATAGTAATGCAGAACAAGTGGCATGTTTAACATGATAATGGGTTTACATTGTAATCCTAACAAAATTTTAGCATATTCAATGATATGTATACATGTTTTTAAACACCTTTCATGATTGCCGTTATTGACACAACCATTTAATGTTTCATAATTTGCCCCCCCCCCCCCAAAAAAAAAAGAAAGAAAAAAAAAAAGAGTAAAATCATGAACTTGTACATCTTCTCTTAACAAAATCACACATTTCGTATTTATAGTCATTTCTATGTCTTTGATAATCACATTAAAGAACTAACTACTAAAACAAAGTTAATATTTGCACATATGATTTCATTAATAAAAAAAATGGTTGCTATCAGTTGCACATCAGGTATGCATGAAGTTATTTCTAATTGTATATTTGTAATCACCACTAGTGGCAAAGAGGGTGTGTCAAGGTTTTAATTTGCTGTTTTTCTTCTTTCTGTATGGGTGGGGGGAGGGCTGATTATTATATTGATGAAGGTTGACATTTAACTAAAGCAAAATAGAAATAATATTATAATTTCTCCAGTTCTGTCAATTGATTAGCAAGTTCACTTTAATCATGAGAAACATATAAGATAACATTTCAAACTGTTTACAATCTTTCACACAATCAACTGATTAAAATGTGTGTCTCTACCAAACCTGGGCATTGTTTAATGCAAGTTTTAATTAATGTTATTCTTAAATCTTGTAGAATATAACAATATTTAACTAATTTTCTCTAATTTGTCTATGTTGCAGGTCTAACAGTGGCTGATTTAGTCTTCCCTTGGTAAGGCCAATTATTCCTTTAATGTTATTTTTGTCATTCAATTTTCAGGAACATAGCATCAAACAATAACATGCATGTACATAGACGATTATACCACACATGAATTAATGATAATAATGATAATTATGAAAGCAATAAAAATGAAAAAAGAGAAGAAGAGGAAGAAGAAGAAACGGAGAGGAGGTAGAGGAGGAGGAGGAGGAGGAGGAAAAGCCTAGTAAAATTGCTCAAGAGAAATATAACTTTCAGTCTTTATTTGCCACGGATGTAAATCCTAAATTTGGAGTATACAAGTACACTGTATATGTGACAAAACTTGCTTGTGGTAGTCCCCTATTTGTCCAATTATTTGACCACAGACAAAGAGTTAAATGGGAAATTATTTGCTTGTAAAATATGTGGTTCTACTTTTTACGGCATCAGGGCCTGTATTGAATTTAATACCTAAGTTTTAAATATGTGTATTTTACTTAGTCTTTGGCCAATTTTGGTGTTTAGTTCAAACTTTTGGCTAAGTACTTTAACCTAAATTTAAGACAGCTCCCTACCAGACTTAAGCCAATTATTTGGAGGCCTTGATTGGCAGGCAGTATCATAACCTGCGCACAATTATATTAGCGCCCAATCATTGCGACGCGTTAATTGCGCATTACTTTTAATTGACCATGTGATGTCACAATGCTTATCAGTAAAAATAAGTCAAAATGCGATTTGAATACGAGATAAGTACATTTCTTAGCTTACCGGTATTTATTTCTTACTTATTTAAAGTATTATATTGAATACCGGCCCTAGAACCTTACAGAAATACATGAGGAACCTGTGCTAAGTTGAGCAATGGTAAATCTTTTCATATTTACCTGATCAGGAGAGTTTAGCTAGTTTTTGCTCTATTTATTTTTGTTGTTTGACTCTGTCTCTGTCTCTGTCTCTCTGTCTTTCAACCTGTTTCTCTCTCTCTCTCTCTTTCTCTCTCTCTCTCTCTCTGTTTCTGTCATTCTCTCTAGGTTCATATGGATCATGGGCGTATCCATCACCATGTCCTTCTATGCCTTGGTGCGTCACGGTGTCTCCCGTCGGGTCATCTTCACCAAGATCCTCAGAAGATTTGTCATTCTCTTTGGTCTTGGCATTATTTTAGATGGTAAGCACTTCTCACATAAGATATATATATGAAAATTCAATAATAATAGTTATATTAATAATTATCATGATGATGATGGAAGTAATCATAATAATAATAATAATAATAATAACAACAGGAACAACAACAACACCAATTCTGCGATGTCCCTAAGCACTTGAAAGGTACAGTGTATATTATTACCCTGGTCATTGGATTCAGGCTTTCTCCAACACACATTATGTGCACATTCTCCATTCCTTGGTATCATTCCAGCCAGACTCAATGTCATAGAAGCTAAAGTGATAATGTGATAAGAATAAATCATATTTTAATATAAAGAAGAAAATCGGAATCTTTAAAAGTGTGGCTTATTCATTTTCAGGAGGAATAGACTTCTCCACCTTTAGAGTACCTGGTGTCTTGCAGAGGATTGCATTCTCCTACTTGGTGGTAGCTACAGTCCATCTCTTTGCAGTCAGACACAAGGATGAAGAATACAGAATCAGGGTAAGTCAATTCCTAGAGATGATTTCATTTTCTTCTTGATGGTAGCTTCAGTCCCATCTCTTTGCAGTCAAACACAAGGATGAGGAATACAGAATCAGGGTATTAAAGTCAATTCCTAGAGATGATTTCATTTTCTTCTTGATGGTAGCTTCAGTCCATCTCTTTGCAGTCAAACACAAGGATGAGGAATACAGAATCAGGGTAAGTCAATTCCTAGAGATGATTTCATTTTCTTCTTGATGGTAGCTTCAGTCCATCTCTTTGCAGTCAAACACAAGGATGAGGAAAACAGAATCAGGGTAAGTAAATTCCTAGAGATGATTTCATTTTCTTCTTAATGGTAGCTTCACTCCATCTCTTTGCAGTCAAACACAAGGATGAGGAATACAGAATCAGGGTAAGACAATTCCTAGAAATGATTTTATTTTCTTCTTGATGGTAGCTTCAGTCCATCTCTTTGCAGTCAAACACAAGGATGAGGAATACAGAATCAGGGTAAGTCAATTCCTAGAGATGATTTCATTTTCTTCTTGATGGTAGCTTCAGTCTATCTCTTTGCAGTCAAACACAAGGATGAGGGATACAGAATCAGGGTAAGTCAATTCCTAGAGATGATTTCATTTTCTTCTTGATGGTAGCTTCAGTCCATCTCTTTGCAGTCAAACACAAGGATGAGGAATACAGAATCAGGGTAAGTCAATTCCTAGAGATGATTTCATTTTCTTCTTGATGGTAGCTTCAGTCCATCTCTTTGCAGTCAAACACAAGGATGAGGAATACAGAATCAGGGTAAGTAAATTCCTAGAGATGATTTCATTTTCTTCTTAATGGTAGCTTCACTCCATCTCTTTGCAGTCAAACACAAGGATGAGGAATACAGAATCAGGGTAAGACAATTCCTAGAGATGATTTCATTTTCTTCTTGATGGTAGCTTCAGTCCATCTCTTTGCAGTCAAACACAAGGATGAAGAATACAGAATCAGGGTAAGTCAATTCCTAGAGATGATTTCATTTTCTTCTTGTTGGTAGCTACAGTCCATCTCTTTGCAGTCGAACACAAGGATGAAGAATACAGAATCAGGGTAAATCAATTCCTAGAGATGATTACATTTTCTTCTTGTTGGTAGCTACATTCCATCTCTTTGCAGTCAAACACAAGGATGAAGAATACAGAATCAGGGTAAGTCAATTCCTAGAGATGATTGCATTTTCGTACTTGATGGTAGCTTCAATCCATCTCATTGCAGTCAAACACAAGGATGAAGAATACAGAATCAGGTTAAGTCAATTCCTAGAGATGATTGCATTTTCCTACTTGATGGTAGCTACAGTACAACTCATAGCAGTCAAACACAAGGATGACGGATACAGAATCAGGGTTAGTCGCATTGAGATGATTGCATCCTCCCATATAAATGATTGCATTTTCCTTCTTGGTGGTAGTACTGTCCATCTCATTGCAGTCAAACACAAGGATGAGGAATATAGAATCAAGGGAAGTCAGAGACAATTACATTCTCCCGTAGATATGAATGCATGCTCTTACTTGGTGGCAGCTACAGGTCATCTCATTGTTGTCAAAGACAAGGATGAGTAAACTAGAGATGATTTCATGCTCCTACTTGGTGATACTCTAGCTATGCCCATTTCATTACAGACAAACAAAGATGGGGAATAGAGAATCAGGTGTAAGTCACATAGAGATAACTGCATTCTCTTACATTTTGGCAGATATAGTCCATCTCATATAAATCAAATACAAGGATTAGGAATAGGAAATTAGAGTCGGTCATTCAAAGATGATTGCATTCTTTTAGTTGGTAATATATTTTCTCTATGTCCCATCTTATGTGATGATAAATGTGATATGATTATAAATGCACCTTACAGAGACCTGAAACATCCACTTTTTATCCACCCCCCTAAACAAAAAGCCAGTAAAGGGGATTAATCTTTGAGGCTAATTGACACTTGTTTTCATTCTCAATGCTCTCTCTCCATTATGTGAATTAACTATAGTATTCCGAGATCTGTATATAACTCTTTTGTTTCATAGTGAAAATACATCTCTACTCTTTTGTATTGCTGATGATATCAATGTTTGGTTTCTCTGTTTCACTTTTTCTTGACAGCATGTAGTATACAGAGAGCTGCGCGACCTCCTGGATTACTGGTATGAGTGGGTCATCATGATCAGTTTCCTTGCTCTTCACATTGGTCTTACATTCTTTTTGCCTGTCCCGGGCTGCCCAACGTAAGTATCTGGTTTCAATAAATAAATAATAATAATAATAATGGGTTCTTGTATAGCGCTCATGTCAGTCATATTTGACTCTCCGGGCGCTACCGAATATTACCCTGGCTTTAGCAGGGCTGCCATACGGCGCTCTAGCATTTCAAGGAATAAATTCCTACCAGGTACCCATTAACTTCACCTGGGTGGAGTGTGGCAAATGTAGATCGATGTTTTGCCAAAGGACATTAATGCGGCGGGAACCGCGGACCTAGTGATCGACAGTCCGGCGACGTACCCACTCGACCACAACACCTGTACAATATAATATATTATTAATAATATATTACATTTATAAAGCGCCTTTTCATTAGCTGCACAGCGCATAAACAACAAACAAAAAAGAGAGAACATTATCATACGAATCTAACATTAATTACAAACGGAGAGAACTATTACAACAATTTAGAAAAGATGTGTTTTTAGGCACCTCTTGAATACTGTGAGAGTACAGTAATTCTTTACTACAAGGGATAAGGAGTTCCAAGGTTTGGGAGCAATTACGGAAAAAGCCCTATCACTTATCTGTTTACTGGTTCGAGGGGCAGTAATTGAATTACTCTGCGAAGGAGTAGATCACCTAGGTATGCTGGGGCCTGATTTTTGAGACACTTGTAAGTGTCATCATCTCTCCTTATGTTGAATGGTTTATTGGTCATAAATTATACATCAGCTGAGAGTATTATACATTGAAATATAATGATAGAACAATAGTACCTCCTGTTCATCCAAGCGTGAACACATACCACACAAAACTGATACCAAAAGATTTGGGATAAAACGCTCTTACATATAAGGTGTATAATAATTTACTGTTTATAGATGATTTTTGATTTTTTTTTTTTTTTTGACTCGCACGGTATACACCTGTCTACAGTGGCCATTTTGTCTGTTTCTCTTGGGTGGCCTTAGTCATCAGGTTTGACTGTATTGTGTTTTCTTTTCTTGAAGGGGTTACCTGGGACCCGGAGGACCTTTGGTTGGTACAAATGAATCGTTGGTGAACTGCACAGGAGGAGCGGCGAACTACATCGACAAAGTCATTCTTACATATAATCATACGTACCCAAGAGGCACGCCACGGGTAAGTTAAAGGGCAATCCAACCAACAGAATGTGTAATGTTTGAAAGAAATCAGACCAATAATTACATACCTGCCAATGCAAACCCTACAAATAATCCGGAATATACTGTTTTTCTGGATTTTTAGGACCCCAAAATCCAGAATATTTGGATTTTTCAAAATGGTCGATTTTTTCGATTTTTTTTTTTTTATGCTTAAGCCAAATTGAGCTTTTTTTATCACGTGCCGCGATGTGAGAGTTCACGTATTGGGTGCATTGAACGGCTGCATGATTGAGCAGCGAATTTGTATTCGCTTTTGTGTACAGAATTACTGCGTATTGCCAGTTACACTGCTGCTGGATGTACGAACGCCTGCTGAGAGTACAGATTTCTTATTTTCGAAGGCATACTGTGCGAAAAATTCCTAATTCTTATTTCGAATGTTGGCCGGTATGTAATTAGAAAGTTATGAAGGTTTGAAATATGAGATCACTTAGTCTATGCGAATCTCAAATTGATAGTTTGGTCTGTGGATTGTGAGGTAGTCGCAGATAACTATCCCGGTTGTTGTGTATAAAAATATCATGTATTTCTGTTCATCTCCTTAGTGCCGTTGCTCTTGGGGCACTACTCAAAATGTATTATGGATAGCATATAATTATTGGTCCGCTAAAGAGAATAGACACTCCTCATACATTTTTTGACAAATTTAAATGTTAGTCATTTTGTTTGTTAGATAAAATGAGAAAGTTATCTGCCACTATATCGCAGAGACATTTCGGATTCAGCCAACTTGAAGAGCCCATACCTAAAGAGATTACAACTTTCAAAAATGTATAACTTTTTTTATTGATTGTCTGATATCATTGATTTTTCTGCTGTCAGCCAGAGAAGTTTGCTATCAATTTTAGATTTATCTTTAAAATCATGTATAGGAGCAACCCACTATAACCTATCATCTGCCAGAAGGGTTGCAACTCTGTCCAATGATACAACTTAACCCTTTCGCCACAATTATTCGGTATCAATATTCCACATTTTGTGGTTTTGGCTCAATAACTTTTGTTTCAGAGCCCTACAAAATATACCAGATACACGAGTAGAAAGGGCAAAATTTCTGCACATACCACATCAATTTCATGTTTCATGACTATAATTGTATTTGATGTTAAGACTTTTAAAAAGGAAAACGTTTTTTCTAAATCTGTAAATTGGCAACATGTTGAGAGATTAAAAATCTTTGTTTTTATCGATTAAAACTTAAAAAAACTTTTTGACAACATTACCGCCCGTGTATATTGTTTTCAGAGACATATAGACCATGGGATGACACGGAAAAAAAGGGCTCCGTTTTCGATGTTTACTAGGGGTAACTGTTAGTGCTGAATTCAAATATGAATGTTGCCACGCATAAAAAATGCACGTTTTCACGATATTAAGGCTTAACTGTGCAAATTTATACGAATGAATATATTGCAATTTTACAAATACATTTACCGTAACAATCAATATCCTCCCATCCAACCTTTTGGAAAATCATGTGATGTATCTACATGTATACTAGATAATAAAATACTTGAATATTTCTAAAAATGTCATTGAATAGATGCTATTATTTGGGTTAATTCATGCAAATTTATGTGAACTTTTCTTATCTGAAGAAAAAATGTTATCAAGATTATAAAGCATTTATTCATGTGTGTCTACTAGAGTAATTAGTGGCGTTGTATTTGTAAATGTGTGTTGCCAAGCAAAAAACTTGCACGCTATCATGATAATGAGGCTTAATTATAAATGCAAAATTATACAAAATGAATATATTGTTATTTCATACATATACATTGTAACAATCAATATCACCCTCCCAATCCAACTTTTCGGTCCTGAAGTCAAACATGAATGTTCCCAAGCATAAATCTTGCACGTTATCAAGTTAACAGGGATTACTTATGCAAATCTATGCATAAATCTGGTGTATATAACACATACTACACCGCACAAACACCATTTTCCCATTGATTAAAAAAAGCATCAATATGCAAATCCATAATACGGCTATTTAACCGAAAATGCTAATACCAAATCAACTGAAAGGCAATCTTTTTTGGTGCTGATCTAAATAGTTTCTTGCTACGTAAACCACTATATCTCTATAATTAGGTGTAATTATGCAACTTTAATTTTACCAAGCATGGAACTGCAAATTTGCCGTCACTCAAACAAAGCTTAAATAATTATACTAATTTATGTAAAATATATTATTTATATTATTCTACCAGTCAAAAATTAGTATCTAGGGTAAAGTGGACTGCATAATGTGAATGTCAATATTCCAAGCCATTTATGAAATACCTAATTAAAAAAACTAAGCATTAACATATATTCTTATTGTTTTCCTCTTTCTTTGTGTGTGGGTGGGGGGGGGGGGGGGGGGGTAGGGAGGGAGCTAAACACCTATTTCCAAATGACCTGAGATTTGATTTTCTTTGGTAATTGAATCTTAAGTATGATAGTTGCCAAGAAAGATATATGCAGACACGTACTGGTAGTATCACATGATAACAATAATACTTCATATTATGCAATTTATACAAAATCCATTGCATCAGTTGAAAATCAATAGGCCTGTCGGGGGGTATTTCTGATGTGATAGCGACTCCATAAAATCCCATTTGGCTCTTTATATTCAAATCATTTGTAAAGTCATTTGTGACTTTATGCACAGCTTTATGAAACACCCCCAGCAGAGGTAGCCAGGTAAACAAACATGTTCATTTGTATATTCCTACTCATGTGAAATGTAGAATTAATAATTAATAAATTCAAATTGAAAATCAAACTCAGACTCAAACTAAGTGTTTGCATTAATCGTGACCACTGATCATTAAAAAAAGAGAAAGAAAGAAAAAGGTAAATATGTTTACCTTATTGTAATTCTAATGTCTTCAATTAATTCACAGAAAATCTACCAAACGACAGTACCACATGACCCGGAAGGGATTCTGGGAACTCTAACTTCGATCTTCATGACCTTTCTTGGATTACAGGTGAGTTTGTTGGCATAATTGGCATAATTAAAAAAAAAAAATTTAGTTCATTTTATTTTTGTCTCGCCTGCGTAGCAAAAAGCGAGACATAGGCGCCGCTTTCCGGTGATGACGGCGGCGACTGCGTCAACATCAAAAACTTAACCTAAGGTTAAGTTTTTGAATTTTTGTTATTATTTTGAAAGTATAAGTTCTTAGTCGATGAAACTTGGACTATAAGGTTATCAAGTATCCCCAATCATGTGAGTAGAATTTCAGGTCACTAAGTTAAGGTCAAAGGTCATTTTAGGTCAACAAACTTAGACTTTGTTGTGGCATCAACATCAAGATTTTGAATTTTAAGCATATTTTCAAAAGTGTTTGTTCAAATTCCATGAAACTTGTACCCAAGGGTTATCAAGTATCACAAATGATATGACACAAATTCAAGGTCCCAAGGTCAAAGGTCATTTTAGGTCAGTAGACTAGGATTATGTTTTCACAACTTAATATGAGAATTAATAAATCAATTTTTGTTATTTGTTCATATTTCATTCAAGTAATATCGATCTTGGTACAAATAATAGTAAATAATTTTTCTGATGATTCTTAGTCAATATTCACTTCAAAATGCTGATTATATTCAGAGGATTCCATTTTTGGGGGCCTGCTAATGGGCCAACCTGCCTATAAATAATGTTCCAACCTCAATTTTCCATCGTATCGAATTGCGTAATGCAGGCGAGACTGCCAAGAGCGTTTCCCTTGTTTCTATTTCCTACTCAAGACAGAGCATTGTGTCTAGATTTAAATGAATTGGTTTGAAGTATGACATTGTAGTTAAATTCCACCATCATGTCATTTTGTTAGTAGATTTTGAATTTAATTTGAATTAGTCGTGAATGCATTGATACATTTTCACTTGAATGTAATTTCAAAATTCAAATTGCAATTTCAAAATTACATTGAAGCTTTCACTTGGGGCATAACTAGATTTGGAATCCAATTTGAATTACCGGTAGATGTGAATGCTCAATTCAATTTGATGTCAATCCAGAAATTTGTCATTTAGTTGATGGATTTGGAATTCAATTTTAATTACATACAAAGGCTTTGATTCAATTCTAATTGGATGTAATTCCTATAATGTGTCATTTTGGAAATTGAAATTTGGAATAGAATTAATTTGGATTACATGTGAATATATTGATTCATTGAGTGCTTTTTCTCCCTTCTCTCTAGGCTGGCAAGATTTTTCATCTCTTTTCCTACCCGAGGGACCGAATCTTAAGATTTTTTGGATGGTGTGTTGTAACTGTAAGTACTTGACGACTATTTAATTCCTAAACACAAGAGGGCTTTTCATACCTTGGCTCTGTAACATGAGGATTTCATCTCCGTAAAGTTAATCATATCTCTGTCAATCAGTCCCAGCTTTATAGTCAATTTGCAATCTGTTGTGTAGGCAGGAAGAAGAAGTTAAAAGTATATTCCCTGATGTTCCCAAAACACTCTTTCATTTTCATTCATTTAATTTGTTACCAAATTTCTCAAGATTAAAGTGTATTTCAGCGTGATAATACATGTAGCGATATATATGGTAAATGGAGCTTACAAATAGAATAGCAAAAGCTAGTCAAGGCTGGCCTTGTTTAAGATAAAATAAATCTACAATGTCTCTATTAGCACTTTACAGGTCAATTTGAGGTTTTATTATCGTCAGTATAAACAAATGTATACATACCGGTACATACATACATAAACAAGAATAGAGTTCTGCTTTGAGTTCGAAAAAATACGCAAAAAAACAATAAATGATGATTTTCTCTCCACAAGTAAATTATTTCTACTTAAATATATTTCTCCTTGTATGGAGGATCATCATTTATTCTGGGTTTTGGGGGCGATATATATACTGTAGTATATATATATATCTGCTTCAGTGAAACAGCATGCATTTGGTCACCACAGATGTGCACAGACATGTTCATGATATTTCTTTTTTTATTGGTGCAACGGGCCGGAAAGTTCAAGTTGCTGCCACTGATTTGTGTCTCATGAGTGAATGTACCTCTTTGAACATATTAAAGGGATCCTGTAACTTTGTCTTAGATCCTTTAAAAAAATCCTTGATTTAGCTCATGCTACAATGATAATTATAAACCTTTAGGTCAGCCAGGAACCCCATGATTTTTACAAGCCGATCGACTGTCTGATTATCAAGATATTTATGATAAAAAATTGAAATCAAATTTTGCGTTTGCCAAACGGTTTTCATAACACTACAGTCTATTAGGGAAAACGAGTATAGTAAAACCGGTCAGTCAAAGGTTTTTTCTTTTTTGAGGCACTTCTTGGTCATTTTGAATCGCAATTTTTTAGGGCGTCAATATAACACCATATCACAGGCACTGATAGCATGTAGGGCCGTGCATCTCAGATTTAACATTGTTAAATGATCCCTTTAATAATCTACTCTTCTGCCCCCTAACCCTGGAACAGGCTCCCTCCTCATCTAAAATCATCACAAACAGTAGAATAATTCAAACAGAGTTTGAAGACATATTTATTCTGAAACCATATGCATTCATTGAAGTCACACTATCAGTGCTTGGTAAGTTGTATATATGTTTAAAACTGACACGGGGATGGCATCTCAAAGTGCTCTGTATGTATTGGAAAAAGTGCTAAAGAAATAAATTACCACTACTACTACATGTACTACCACCACCGCTATTATCATTATTATTGTTGTTGTTTTTGATTTCATTTGGTTTGGTTTATTTCTCTGACATGTTTTGGGTTGATTTGATTTGATTTCAGGGCGTGATTGCAGGTGCCCTCTGTGGTTTCTCTAAGGAAGATGGGATTATTCCAGTCAACAAAAATCTATGGTAAGACAACATTTAATTACTATTCTGATTTCTGTAAAAGATATTTTTTGTAGCTCAGGCATTATGTTTTCTGGTTGTCCGTCCGTCCGTCCCGTTCTCGTGATCGCGTTATCTCAAGAACTAATTTACAAACTTGGGTCATGTATGTATCTTGCAGAGCTAATGAATTGATTAGATTTTGGGGTCACAAGATCAAAGGGCTCATTATGTATACAAAAATAGCTTGTGATCGCATTATCTCAAGAACCAATTGATGGATTACTGCCAAACTTGGATCATATACATGTATGTATCTTGCAGAGCCAATGAACTGATTATATTTTGGGGTCATGAGGTCAAAGTTCAAAGGGTCATACATGTATATGAAAAATAGCTTGTAATCACCATATTCTGAGAACCTGTAATGGATTACAATTAAACTTGAATTTGAAAAATTGCTCTATGGCGGAGGCATCATTTTCAACTGCATGCAGTCGAAGTTCCATCTAGTTTTATACTGGATTCTAGACCTCTACTTGGTCAAATGAAATTCTCCATCATCTGCTGGGCATTATAGCATAAAATATCGACCAGGCGTAGCTCTACGTGCACGTAAAATGCAAGGATACAATAGATATGCATGAGGATTGTACTTAAGATTTTACACTTCCCTGCAAATGATTTTCTTTGTAAAATCCTGTTTTTTAGATTTCTTTTTAAAATAAATGTTAAGATTTCTCTTAACGAGGAGGGCAATGGATTCCGTACAACACTTCTAAAACTGGGAATTGATTTTAGGTGATAACTCGATGTTACAGTTCTTTCCATTTGCGAGGTTTTATTATGAAACAAGTATTATAATATAATCATGATCTTGATGTCTTTGCAGGTCTGTTTCGTTTATACTTGCCACGGCCAGTATGGCCTTCTTCCTCCTGGCTATCTTTTACTACCTGATTGATGTCCAGATCTGGTGGACTGGGGTTCCATTCTACTTCGTCGGTGAGTCCGTTAAACCCTTTTCAATAAATAATAATATTCTGCTTTTATATAGCGCTTAATACTACATCAACGATGTCTCTAAGCGCTTTACAGATATATTATTACCCCGGTCATCTGATCCAGGCTTGCCCACAAACAATGTATGCACATTCTCCACTACCTGGGGAGCATTCAAGCCAGGCTATATTTTACAGACGCTCACAATGCTGAGCAAACTACATTATCTTTTGCATCCTACCGGGTACCCATTTAACACCAGGGTGGAGAGTGGCAAATGTAGAATAACGTCTTGCCAAAGGAAGTTAGTGTCGGGCTGGGATTTGAACTCTGTACCTTGTAATCAGCAGTCAGGTGACATATCTACTAGACCATAACACCTCTACAAAGTCAATTCCAACTATTATCAAATAACATTTACAGAGAATTTTCTATTTTAAATGAAGAATATCATAGACATTGTAATAATTTATGAAATATTGAATGTTATATACTTTATTCTGGAATGACATAGAAAATCAATTTGTAGGCATTCTGTAACAAAGCTATTTATAGTTTATGAATGGTTGATTGGAAACTTAACTGTCATGAAAGTTCCTCATAATGGCTCATATTAGTTTATATCATTTTTTTGTACATTTTTATTAAAATGTCTCATGATATTTCTCAAAAATGAAAAAATCTCTGATGATGTCATCTCGTAACGTTTGACCAAAGTGAGAGGTGTCTAGCAGGTACGTCACTGGCCCGGCCCCCCCACTCAGGGGTCGGAATGACCGCATGCGTGTTGCCAAAATGTCCGGTAAAGGGGTACTTTTCGTGCGACAAAGTCCGGCCCGAGAATTGTAAAAAAAGGGGTGTATTTGACTTTTCACCCGGAGATTTCTTTAAAAAGGGGGTGTTTTTCGTTTTTTTCTCTCATCTCTTTGGATCCTGAGAAATTATTCCGAATTTAGGGGGGTATATTGAGCATTTTTCCTGATTTAGGGGGGTCTCCAAGGCAGGAAAAGCCCGCGAAAGGGGGGTTCGGAAATGTTGGCAGTCCTCAGATAGGGGGTGCTTTCAAAAAGAGGGAACGAGCATATGCGTACCCTAAATAACACTGAGTGGGGGGGCCGGGGTCACTGGACTGTGGATCACAGGGTTCATGGTTCAAGCCTCAGATCAGCACCAATGTCTTTTGGACAGACATTAATCTACATTTCCACTCTGGAAAAAGGGTGTCCTGCAGGAATACTCCCAAGGGAGTGGAGCGTGTGCACATAGCAATCAAATCATATGACCAGGATAATATTAATCAAAATGTAAAGCGCTACACAAATGTGACTATTATAAATATATTAGTAGTAGTAATAGTAAAAGTAGTAGAAGCATTAGTAGTAGTAGAAGTATTAGTAGTATTAGTAGTAGTAGAAGTAGTAGAAGTAGAAGTAGTAGTAGAAGTGGTACTTGTAGTAGTAGTAGTAGTAGTAGTAGTAGTAGAAGCAGTAGTAGTAGCAGTAGTACTTGTTGTAGTAGTAGTAGTCGTAGTAGTAGTCGTAGTAGTAGTCGTAGTAGTAGAAGTTAAAGTAGTAGAAGCATTAGTAGAAGTATTAGTAGTAGTAGAAGTAGTAGAAGTAGAAGTAGTAGTAGAAGTGGTACTTGTAGTAGTAGTAGTAGTAGTAGTAGTAGTAGTAGTAGTAGAAGCAGTAGTAGTAGCAGTAGAAGTATAAGTAGTACATGTAGTAGTAGTAATAGTAGTAGTAGAAGTAGTAATAGTAGAAGTAGTAGTAGTATTATAGTATTAATGACTGCTTTGAGAGAAATAGTTGTTTTATTACGCTCAAGGGAAGGTTAGAATTGTGCTATTCCCCGAGGCTTGCCGAGGGGAATAGCCCAATTGTAACCTTCCCGAGAGCGTATGAAAACAACTATTTCTCGAATATTAAAGCAGTCATTAATACTTTTATATGCCGAAAAAAAATAGACTAAAGTTTTTGGAAGTTTATTTTCGTCTTCATGTCAACAATGCAAGATAAAATTGTCGGTAAGATCGATCGAGATTCAATTGTATTGAATGTAAACTTGCATGTAAACATTTACTCTATTTGGCATGTGAGCCAACAAACAATTTGTTTCGCCGATTGCCTGCTGTTGACATTTTTTAACATGTAAACCTATGGGGTAACCATGGAGTAACCATGGTTATTAAAAATATTAAATGTTTTATGCATGGTTACCGAGAATTTTACAGGAACAGTTGAAGTTTATGAATGCAATTCGACCAATCAGATGGCTGGATTTCTTAAGTGAGGTATATAATTATAACTATTATTATTTTATCTTCATGATAATGATGATTATATAAAGGTGCCTTCCCTTTATTCCGATCTCTCTCTATGTGCCCATAGGTATGAATTCCATTGCGGTGTACTGCGGGTCAGAGGTGCTTGGTAAATACTTTCCTTTCCGCTGGGAGCCGGTCTACAACACACATGCGGAACTCTTGGCCATGAACGTTATTGGCGCCTCTCTCTGGGTACTCATCTCCTACTACATGTACGCCATCGACTTCTTTGTCAAGATATGACCTGCGTTCGCTCCTGCATCGTTTATCACCAGAAATAAGCATTATTGACTCAGTTAAAGCTAATCATGAGCTCTGGTATTGGAAACGTATTTTGAGACAAAAATTGCTATGATTTATTCTGGATTGTTTATCCTGCAGTAGATTTGTTGTTTGAACCAGTGAAATAAAATTAAATGCACAAAAATTACTGGGCATCATCTTTGATAAAAACCACAACTCCCATTCCCACATATATAGTGACCTGTGTTAAGCACATGGTGTCGGGCCTACTTACCCGGATTTCCTTATTTTTCTAATTCATGCTCATTTCTTAGCCACTATACATTTTCTACCAAAATTGTTCGGCACATGTCATTTATTTGTAATATTGAACATTCAGTGTACGTTTCGTTGGGTTCTGTGAGAATTTAGGTTCTATATTTACCAGAACTCAGCTAATCTTTAAAGAGAAGGTTGAGTTCTGGGAAGAGGTGAAAAATAATTTGTGAGCATTATCATTGTATTATGTAAGTGTGGAAGAACATCAGAAAAAAAAATGTTCCCTGAAAGCATGGCCCTTCAAATGCCTTCATATTCTAAATATGGCATGTAACAACATAACAATTGGAACAGATTCTTTTGCCACATGTTCGTGTAGTCCCATATACATCTTTATGTGTTCAGTGCTGGGCCAAATTTCTTATCATTTTGATGATTCCAGAAACTTGCAGTACACACCAATACTTATGCTAGATGATCAACTTTTACTGATCAATTTCACAACGTTTCTTTCACAGTGCAATTGCATGACCAGAACTCAACTTTGTCTTTAAATCTGTGTCAAAGTATAGGATTGAAAACCCTTCTGGCCCTCAATGAGAGGATTTAGTAATGGTTTAACTCTTTGCATGCCGCACAAATAATCTCCCTGTGCCACATTGTGTTTATCATGGGATATATATACCAAAGGCTTCAAGGTTATCTAACTGTGTCCAGATTAATCTTAAACTATACTGTTGTTAAAAGGGCTATCATTAAGCTAATCTAGACCCACAATGGGTATTTTTGCAAAGCCATTGTGCGTTGTTACAAAACAATCCTTTCATCAATGGGTGCCTATTGTTTTGTGCGAAAGGGTACGTGTGGCAAACGAGCATCTGTGCAGAGAGGCGAAGAAAGCAACCCAAGTGTTGGTCCCATATAAAACATGTGTGTAAGAATTAATTTGGCACTCCAGATTATTTTTTTAACTGTTTTGAGCCAAAAGGCTTTTAACGCTGTATTACAGTATATGAGCTAATGCCCTAATGGCTCCCAAACAGAAGATGAAAAGCATTAACATCCATGTGAAGAGTTATTTGCAATAACAAGACTCACTGACTTTTCTGTAACACTATTTCATTAACAGAGAAAGATAATTGTGTGCTAAAAAGCATTTTGGGACTGTACTGTATTTGAATTGTAACTCATTGTATATGTACAGATTACAGACAACTTTATATTATTCTTTTGATGAATGAACTTACCAAAGATATTAAGATTTAAATTTAAACAAATGATTTTGATTTTAATTATCCTATATATTTTTTTCTCTTTACCTCTTCAGAGGGACTTTATTGTTCCTTTTCAAAATACATATATATATTTACAAAATATATATTTCCTATATATACATGTATTTTAAGTACTTCCTAAATAAATATTTCAGTATGTACCGGTAGTTAAGATATGTATTTGGACTACTTAAGTGTTTCATTCTCACATGATTTAAAGATATTATGTTCCTATTGCAGCCAACATCACATTCTGTAGAACTTTGCAGGAATTATGAATATGTCATGTATGTCCTATCTGTGAAATTGAGTGACTGACTGACATCTTTCTTTTCTTTGGTAATAACAAACATAAAATGAGCTGTAGCAGGTACATGAGCATTTGTCTACATGCAATAACCCACAACTTGTAATGGCCGAAATTAAACTGATTGAATCTTTGTGCAGCACAAAACGTACAACCATTATTTAAAGCTTCTGAAAATCAGACTATTACTTAGGTAATTGCAATTACTTAAGTCGATTCAACAACTAATGGTCGTTATTTCCCCACTAAAAGCCATTTTAAAGCCCTTTCTTTTGGAGGGAAGTTCTAAATTTGTATTGTCTTTCAAATGTCGTTGGAAATCTAACCTTTTCGTTTTTGGCCTGCAAATGGGACATAGTGCCTTTAAGTAACCACTGGATTTTTAGATACTGTCGGGTATCTTTTTCACAGTCCTAAAATAGAAACTTCTGTATAGTAACGGGGAATGGATATACAATGTGGGATATTCCTTCAAAGTAAAAGAATTGGAAACCAACATTTCATGATATTCAAAATTCTGTTTGATGATTTGCTCATATGCATTATCGGAGGTTACAAGGTTATTGTACGGAACACCATGAGGAGAACTTGATTCTATAATTAGTCAATAATAAAGTCAATATTTGTTTTGTAATACCATTCACACGTTATGAGTTCAAAGTTTGTCACTACAATGATAACTCAGGCATACTGCTAAACCAACTCAACTTTGTTTTTAACTGACCGATTCTGATAATAATATACAAGATTTGAACGGCGCCAAATCGCCACTTCAATTTTAAATCAGACACTCCAATACTTCCTGGCAATTTTAAGGTAATGTATTTTTTGGGGTCCTGTTAGCAGTCTGGTTTTGGTCTCCCTCATGTAAGTAGGACATTAGAGTAGTTTTGACAACCATTGACGAAAAAAAGATGAATTTTATTTTTATACACATAATGGTACATATTGCTTATACAGGCTGACTTTTATAATGTTTGCAAATTCTCTTAAATTTAAAGGGATATTTACCTTAATTTAAAAAAAGTGAATGTATATGATAAATAGCAATCCATTATACATCATCGCACAAACTCTGCAATCGCTTATCTTGGCTTAAATTATTGGCAGTATTAACATGTAAAAATTACAGATTTGATGCTTTATGTCGTAAATGTACATCTTTAATCTTTTAACCTTTAAATTTAGATCTACCGTAATGCTTTATTGGAGAGTATTTATTGCTCTAGATGAAATGTAGATGATTTCACTGCCATTTTAGATCACATTGTTACTATTAAATGCTTTAGCGTGAGGGGTTTAAAGTTTTTATCTTCATTGTATTTTGAGACAATGCTTGCCAATTTTTTTTTAAAGTGACTTGAACTAATTAGACATCATTAATCAGGTGTTTTATTTTTATACACATCGTTTGTTTATAGCATTTTAGGCTGTGCTCAATAGGAAGGTTAACAAAAAAAATCCTTCATTTTCGTATTTTAAGCCCCACTGCACTACTTATAGCTACTTAGTGCGCCCTCTATACAGTCAACAATGCCTAAGCGGTACGCGTTGATCCTCCATGATGCCCATTTTTAAAATGTTAATGGAGAGCTGATTTGATGAGATAACTACCTGTGAGTGACCTTGCATGGAGGTCTAATCCCCCTGGTCAAACTAGTGCAGACGGGCTTTAATGCCCGATTTTGATAGAACACATCGCTACTTTTCAGTGTTAATTCTTTATTTTCTAGAAATGATCTGTTTTGGTGCTTTACATTCATTTGTAGCACTGCTAATCAATGTATGTTAATTTGATCCTAAATTTTCTTAGGATAAAATAGTTTTTTGAATTTTTGATTCCCAGTGTAAATCTTCAATTATTCAAGATCAACCCAAATTGCAGGTTGATTCCTCCAAAGTACAGGCATACATGTATTTTGAAACATTTGTTTTGGTTGAAAAGGTAACAAACACAAAATAATATCTCCAAGATTTGATGCTTTAATGCAGTGATGATGATGGATATGCTTCTAAGAAACTTGGTGCTTAACGTTAACATTAATACGGTACCGGTATAGGCATCTGAATTGCATGAATTATAATAACATGTTTTCTGCGTTGTTTTTTTCTTCACTAATACTCTTTTCCTTCATCTTTCTGTCCATGCAAAGGCTTGTATCAGATCTCTCAAAATGGCCTGTTTAGATGGTGAAACTTAAATTTTGTCTTTCTTTATACTTTTACTTTTTTTTTTTTTTTTTTTTGGGGGGGGGGGGGGGGGGGGCTTATCTACAGTGTAGTTGGTTGTATAATTGTTTTGTAGCATTGTGAATGTTGTTTTACACCATATCATATCATATATCTTATATAGTCTGCTAATTTATTATCATTTTTTGATTGGATGTAAAGATATTCTTTGTGAAAGTATTAGATTCCATTTTTCTTTTGAAATTTGTCAATTCATGTATATTTAGGATTTTCAATTCATTGACATTCAAACCTTAACACTCACTTAAATGAATGTTAATGATATGGCATGAGAATGTATATGTTGTCAAAACCCATCATTTACTTAATGGAATACTATGGAATATTAAGAAATGACCAAAGAGATGGGGAAACAAATATTGATTTGTGTCATTGTTTTGTTTTAACAGGACTGAGTGACTTGCAGCTGATCTTGTTGTTCTGAATAAAGAAGTTTAGATAAATAACATAAAATGAATAAATACATTTTGTTTTGAGGTAACCAAAGATGTTGTTTAGTGAAAATGTTTGTATTTGTGATTTGACTAGCTTCTGTGTTATCTTGAGTAAAGAACATATATTCCGTCATCTTTGAAACTACCCTAACATCAGTATATATCCATTTGGTCTGAAAAAAAATGTGTTTCCTATAGTTAAGTGTTTGATTCTACTTCATCTTTCTTTTCTTCTTCTTTTCTTCTTTTTTCTTCTTCTTCTTCTTCTCCTTCTACTTCTTCTCCTTCTACTTCTTTTCCTTCTCTTTCTTCTTCTTCATCTTCTTCTTTTTTCTTCGTTTTCCTTCTCTTTCTTCTTCTTCTCCTCCCTCTTTCCTCCTTTTTTTTCTCGTCTTTCTCCTCTTCCTCCTTCCTCTTCATCTCCTTCTAATAATGGGATTTTTATGATTTAAAAATACAGGAAAAACCTGAAGTAATTTAATCATGTAATACTTCATATATGCATGAAAGATATAGTAAATTATGTTGTGTGTTATTTGAAAGCATATAAATAAAGAGGGTTGATACAATGTCTCATGACTTATTTGTCGCTTTCATTGTTATTTTATCTTTATCCTGAATTCCTGATGCCCTAGTATTTACGGTAATGCAAAGTTTTGGGAAATTTTCAAAATTGGTTGGATAGTATATTCTATTTGGATACCCCTGTGGATGTATTACAAGCACAAGGAAATTGAGCCCCTAAAGCACTACTGCATTCCAGAAATTGAATAATCAAAATCTACCGGTGCTCCCGGTAAATTTAAAATATTTCAAATAGCGCCTAAGGCCATTCCATGGTAGCTGCGACCATGAAATTTCAGAAAGATACAGTTCTGATATTTAATTTCTAAACGGAAATAGCAAATCGGGCGATTGTAGTCAAGAAACATTGTTTTAAAGTTAAAATAATATCAGTCTTGAGAGGGAGCTATACAACATATTAACGTAAAGAGTTTATTATTTACAATTTCATCACTTGGACTCGATTTCAACCGAAACAAAAATCATTGAATATTGTAAAAATCGCATGTGCTTCCAATATGTTCATTTGAAACCCGCTATTTTGCTCATCTCCGACGTAAAAAGAAACGAAATTGTGCTGGATTAAGGTATGTTTTTTCCGACAAAAGTACAGAGAAAGTGCATATTTTTTTTATATCATACTTTTTTAAAGGTTACCCAAGTGACTCCCGGGCACCCCACTGCTGGAAAGAAACGCACTTTTTTGGAAACTTCACTTTTTCATGCAAAAATGCTTATTTGTTTTATGCACACAAGTCAGATTGAGGGGGAGGGGGGGGGGGGGGGGGGGGGGGTCGAGAAGCCAATTAAATTTTCTCCCTTTGATCTCTGAAATATGATCATCATTCCCACACTGAATCCCGCCAACCCTGCTGACGCTAAAAAAATATGGGGGCGCTGTTTTTCATGTATCTTTTTTTTCTCTATCACGACCGCCGCCAGTCAGCCATAAAAATCAGAACTGTGCCCGGAAGAGTCTACACAGTCATGCCTGGGATAGAGAAACTGAATGCATGTGCTGTTGTGGCTTACAAATGAACATTGACGTATTTGAAGTTTTCAATAGCAAATTAGAAGTAATTTACAAGAGAAACCTGTAAATTTGGCTGTAACACAATAATTTGAAACTTTATTTTAAAACTTATCCTATCCATTTCCAAGGAATAGAAGGTAATAATAGGACAGTAAAGAATATGTATTTTTCAAAGTTTGGCAAGTCTAGATGTATGTCCACCAGTGTCCACTTCTTTAATAATCAATCTAATATCACATATCACACAAATTGTCATAATTTGGGGTTCACTGCTCCTCTAACTGGTCTTAAAGGGATCGTTTATCAATGTTAAATCTAAGATACACGGTCCTACGCGTCATCAGTTTCTGTGATATGGTGTAATATTGAAGCCCTAAAAAAATTTCGCTTCAAATGGTCAAGAAGTGCCTCAAAAAAGTAAAATCTTTGAGTGACCAGTTTTACCATACTTTTTTTTCCCCAATAGACTGTAGTGTTATGAAAACCGTCAGGCGAACGGTTTTCAAAATGTGTAATTCCAATCATAAATATCTTGATAATCAGACAAGCGATCGGCTTGTAAAAGTCATGGGGTACCTGACTGACCTAAAGGTTTATAATTATCATTGCATCATGAGCTAAATCCAGAATTTTGTTTCAGAATCTGAGACAAAGTTACCGGATCCCTTTAAATTACGATACTTTTCCTGAAACTACACTCTGGGCCCTGGCCTAGCGAAAAGAATCTGAAGAAATGTAAAAGTTCTTTTGTCTGTGATGATGCGTGATAACATAATCAACATTGTCGCGTCAAATGAATGTCCTCATCAACATACACATTAATGACTTTTAGATTTGCACGACGAGAACGCGTGACATCCTTTTAAGGCAATGTGACGCCTTAAAATGGTGTCACGCTTGTGGTGGTGGTGGTTATTTTACCTCGGACTGCTAAGAAAGCATAAATGCTTGTAAGTATAAGCAACCAGACTGTCGCAGTCCACGTTCTCGTCGGCAACTCTAAAACTCCCTATTATCAGGCGGCGGTGGTCATGATGTGATCGGAGAGACTCTCATTATTAGTCCATCTGTAATAGGGTCCATGGTTAAACGTTGTACAACATGGAGGCACAGGGAGGGAGGGGGGGGGGGGATGTCGTAGGTTCTAAATGAAACACAACTCGAATAATAGAGACACAGGAAATAAGGGTGTGGTCGCTGTGAAGGTTAGACTCACTGATTCAATGCACAGTGTATACATGGACTATACCTGAACTCAACCAAATCAACAGGGTATCAAGGAATGTGAACATGTGGTAGCTAGTGGCTAGGTTTAAATTATGGACAAACACAATAGCGATGTCATCTGAACATAATTAGAGCACGCATAACAATCAGACTTGGACACTGTAGGGACTTGAATTAATTAGCATTACATTAAATGAGAAGGTAATTAGGTTGAACAATATATATCTAAACACAACAGGGTACATCGAATGGCGACAAAAAAGGCACAGAAAATGGGCAGGGAGGGAACAGGGAATGTGAAGGGGAAACAAGATAGGACCCCATCTCATTACAATCTCCCCGTATACGATGGCCTCGCATATATCATACACCCAAGCATACACCTAGTTTATACAACAGTGCCCACTCCACCCCCCCCCCCCCCCCCTCCCCGCTCTTATGATACCAGTCCCCCTCAACGGTTGTAGCCAAGGAGCTTTTCAACTGGTTTTAGCTCCATGCACTTTCCATCACTACCCTTTTTTATCAAGGCTATGTGCACGATCTAGTCTCATTATTATTAGCAGTGTTTGCTTTGCTCCGCCCCCCAACACATTCAACTCATCCGTGCCGTGCCGCGTGATATGAGGTTAACAATTAACTGACGCTTGTTCACTCGAATGAGAAAACCCTGTATGCACTCTGAAGAATTAGACAAGGCTTCACTCTTAGTCGCAAGCTTCGTTGAACACGGTGTAGAAGCCTACGTCGATCTCGGTCGCGATGGGTCGCTCAGGGGCCTCGACGACGCTCCGATGTTTGATGAGCTCGGAATGGAAGGGGCTGGCGACCGCGGGAGAAAGGGCTGCGATGGCGGTGACGATGTTGTCAATGAGACGCTATTCGAGTTTTGAGAGATTTGCTTCGAAATCGAAGTCGAAGTGGACACAAAGACAAACGCTGTCACGATGGCCACTCGCCTCAGCCTCGCTAGACAGTAGCCCGTTACAGGTAAACCTTTAATTTTCTTGCTCAAATTTTCATTCGGATTTCTAAATACATTAAAAATTTCGACTTTGGTTTAAAGGTAAAGACCAGTTATGGTCATGCGATTGTATTGTGAAAGAAACGTTGTGGAATCGATCAGAAAAGGTTGATCATCTAGCATATAAGTATTGGTGTGTACTGCAATCATCAAAATGATAAGATATTTGGCCCATTCTTCGTAAAGTTACAAGCACTATACACAGAAAAATGTATATGGGACTACCCTATATCTCTCACAGTCAAATAGATATACTAATTTACCAAATATATCAATTAGTAGGTGGTTTCTCGGCAAATTTGTTATCATCATGTATTAGTCAAAACATATTCTTTCACATGATTGGTAATGAGAGCTTCCATTTCATTTTTTGAAATTGGGGCGTTTCCAATACTGGTCTTTACCTTTAAACTTCTTGCATAGTGTACAAATCATCTGTTTGTTTGTTATATTACATAATCAGATGGGATAATTTTTCTGTGTTTAGAATTGGTTGATCGTAACTTTTCTGATGAAAAAAATCCTTTGTCTTGTTTATCTCTGTGCTTGACAAATCTCTACAGTGATACTAGCCGTCATTAATAATGTAGGGACAAAAATAAGCTGGATCTTTTCATGTTTAGACCACATACATTATCACGGGGATTTGAGAAGAATACATTCATCTTAAAGTTGAAGTGGGTTTTTTTCACAACCGTTACGTACTATAGGCCTACATGGTATGTTATTTTCACCAAGGAGATATATAACCTCCTTGTTGGAAGAAGATTGTTAATGGTTCTGTTTGCTACCCACATACTTTGTTTTTTTAATTAAAGTTGTTGCTAAGATTATTTTTAAGATATGAATGGGTTATAGCAAAGAAAATAATACTAAGCTGGAAGAATTGTTGAATATACTTAGCCTTTGTTATGTTTCACTCAATCATAGAGTTATTAATGTAAATATGTATTGCTATTATGGAAATAAAAACCTTGCTTGAGGATAAGAGAGAGAAAAAAATATAACCTCCTTGTTTTCACCAACAATAGCCTCATTTCTTTCATTATCTCTCACTCAATGAGAAAGTGGAAGGAAAATAATGAAAGGAAAAGAATTACATAATACATTAGTAATTTTCTGACTCCTTAGCCATGCATCTCCACCAGCATTAATTACTCTCTAATATCATTTTCAGACTGCACTATAATATATCCGAATATATTGCATAATAATAGTAGATGTACAGATGGGTTCGGTCAAGCAGTGTACAGTGGTCAAACGTGCACACACCTGGTAACAGGCACGAATGTGTATCTATAAATAGACTCGCATTCGGACGACCGTGCTGTGATTGGTCAGTCTGGGTTATCAGTCGGCTGGTTGGTCAAGCCAGACTTGAGCCAGACAGTCCCAGGTCGCCTGCCAGACCATGGCCAGACCAAACAAAAACAACTGATCCCTCGGAATTAGCCTCGCTAACAGTCTCTGTTCGGTTGAAATCTTTTGTTCAGCAGAATGATAATAATAGAGTACTTATAGCTATGTCGATATAATAACTACAGAAGGTGGAGGAGGATGGCACTCTTGATGATTAGAAGGTTATCTTTTCATTTTCACTACCAGAGTCTTTTTTAGAGAAGATTGAGTTCTGGGAAAAGTGAACAATAAGTTGTGAGCGTTATCATTGTTATTATGCAAGTGTGAAAGAACATCAGATCAAAAATGTTCCCTGAAAAGCATGGCTCTTCTAATGTCTAAATATTCTAAATATGGCATGTAACAGCATACAAATCGGGACGGATTTTTACGCCACATGTTCGTGTAGTCCCATGTACATCTTTCTGTGTACAGTGCTTGGAACTTTACGAAGACTGGGCCATATTTCTTATCATTTTGGTGATTCTAGAACTTTGCAGTACACACCAGTACTTATATGCTAGATGATCAACCTTTTCTGATCGACTCCACACTGTTTCTTTCAGAATGCAATCGGATGACCAGAACTCAGTTTTATCTTTAAACCTATGTCTTAAATCTACTTCTTATCAACGGGAGAGGGGGAGAGCGAGAGGCTATACAACCAATCCAAGTTTTTTATTCATTTAACAAAAAAATCAAGAGAAATTAAAAAATAATCTTTGAAAGACGAGAGCCAGCATGACAACACGAGATCACATCAATAAAGAAGAAGGAGAAGAAGAAGAAGGCAAAGGAGCAGAAGAAGAAGAAGAAGAAGAAGAAGAAGAATTAGTAGAAGAAGAAGAAGAATTAGTAGAAGAAGAAGAAGAAGTAGAAGAAGAACAACAACAGCAACGACAACAAGAATGATTCTCACTTCTCGGAAGGAGTTAGAATAATCGATAACATGTAAACATGGGAGTAGGTAGAAACTCTCATCTCTGTGCAATCTCGTCATTTAGTCGATTTGATTGATCTATGACATGCTAGTAACGATCTGTAAACACACTAATTATAAAGACATTTAGAATGGCGGATATAGTTTGATTGTTGAAAGAATCGGCTGTCGGTAAAGAAGAATATTTGTGACCAGTTAAAGTCTTGGGAGAGGGGGGGGGGGGGGGGGGAGGGGGGGGGGGCGCTTATTTACTTAGTGAGAGGACTTTTTATTTTATTTTCTGGAAAATTGACAACTCACTCCAAGTGGTCTGGCGAAGCCAATGGGTGGAGATGGCCTTGATTATAAAGAAAGATGAACAAAAAAGAAAGAGGTAAACAAATAAAAGAATGAATAAGAAAAAAAGCGGGAAAGGTAGAGATTGTTGTCACAATCATTTCATGAAAAGAGGTTTCAACAAAATGATTCCAACTTTTAAGAGTAACACATATTAATCTGTAGTTTCTAACTATCAAAAAAAAAAATACTTCTGAAGAAAACAGTAATGACGTGTGGTCCAGTTGCTCGTAGAAACGGGTAGGGTTGAGGAATATGGACGCTCCAGGCATATGTTTGCCGGTTCACTAGGGCACTTGTGTTTTATAAACTGGCTGGAGTTTGATCCATTAAAACTGCCAAAGAACATGTGCAGTAATACGTATCTGCACTGTCAACGAGTATTAATTTGTTGATACCAGATACCAGAAGAGGCTATTATTCGCAATTGCACAATAAATAAATATTAAAATAAATGATGAGGCTGAAGCTCCTTGTTTGCACTCGGTCTGTAAAGAGAATAAAACACAGACGGCATGCCTAGCTGCGACTGACTAGCTGGTCAAACCAAAGTACTGGTATCTCCTTGGTCAAGCTAGACATTCCAAGGTCAGATTCCTTGTCCAAAAGACCGTTTGTAAAAACGCGTCCACAAATCTCCTTTGTGAATTCGGGTCATAGTGTTGGGAGCCACAAAAATTCGATGGCATAATTTCACATAAATTGCATCATAATGTGAAAGAGGATGTCATTTAAGACACATTTCTGCAAGGATTTTCAAACCATTGTGTTTGAAGTCGATTATTGATGAAAGAATACAAAATTTAGGATTTCTGCGTACCGGTACATCAGAAAACCCAAATTATGTATCCTTTTATCAACATTTGTCTTCACATTTTTTTTCGGGGGGAAATTTTTCTAGAAGTACGGTGTCTTAAATGGCATCCTCTTTATGATACAATTTAAGTGAAAATTGAGAGTTCAAATTATTTGATCTCCTATAGCTTTATCATTTTAATTCGTATTTAATTCGTCATGGATTTATTTTTGTTTGACGTCTACCCCCTCCCCCTGCCCCCACCCCATCTAGAACAACTATAAACTTAGTTAAAAGTTCCTACTGGAGATCTTTCTAATGTCCTGTATTGTTTTGTATTTATTGACACTTTCATTTTTGTCTTGTTCTTTCACAGGTTTCTTCAGTTGGGAATGTGAAGAAAACGAGTGTAGATGAACTTTATCGACTCTTAATGGCTCACAAATTTGACTATGTCCGCTTTGAGCAGAGCGACATGCATGGACTGGCCAAATGCAAACTGGTGCCAATAAACCACTTCCGGAGCAAGATGAACAAAGGGATCAACTTTTCGTTAAGTCACATGATACGAGATCCAAACGGAACAAAAGTTTGCGGGACAGGTCTATGGTATGAGAAGGGGATGGGAGATGGAGTAGGAGTACCCGACCTATCGTCATTTAGGGTGTTACCTTGGTGTGACAGTGCTGCCAGAGTCATTGTTGATCTCACTGAGGATGGTGTTCCTCTGAACGCGCATCCTCGGAACATCGCTCGCCGACAGATTGAAGAGTTGGACTCCATGGCGCTGTCCATCCTGGCAGCTCATGAATTTGAATTCGTCGTGGAGGACGAGAAGGATCGTATGCCTATCTTCGACGGCATGAACTGCGGATACTTGATGAATATCTCTCGCGCGGAGTCGCTCGTGCAGCAGTTCGCACGAGACTTGCCTCAGATGGGGCTAAACGTAGAGACCCTGGAGAGTGAAGCAGGAGCAGGGCAATTGGAGATCACCTACCGACCCACTACTGGTCTCACTATCGGGGATAACGGATATACCTTGAAAACATCCATCAAAGAGATCTGCCAGAGACAAGGTTACGTCGCGTCTTTCCGCTCTAAACATTCCAAAGATTGTACATCGTCGTCCCACTTTTGCCACTCCCTGTGGGACAGCAGCAACACGACGTCTCTCCTCTACGATCCGCAGCATCCGCAGAGGCTGTCTACACTTGGACAGCATTGGTTGGCAGGGCTTATCCACCATGCTCCTGCCTTGACGCTTCTGATGTGCCCTACCATCAACTGCATCCACCGTCTCGGCACCACCGTAGCAACACCTACAACGGCATCATGGGGTGTGGACAACCGCTCCTGTGCCTTCCGACTGAGTCAGCCGCCGAAAGACGGCAACCCGGACTCGTTTTTCATAGAGAATTGGATGGGTGGGGCAGGGAGTAACCCTTATCTCACCATGGCGGCTACCATAGCTGCTGGTATCGACGGCATCCGGAACCAGATCCCTCTCCCAGCCCCAGTCCAAGGCATGGCTTCCACCACGGCACCATGCCCCCATGACACCAACCAGAACCTTCCAAGGACCATGCAAGAATGCCTGGATGCCTTCCGAGCTGATGACGTCATACTTGACGCCATGGGACCGGAGTTTGTTCAGTGTTTCACGGCCCTAAAGGAGGAGGAGATGAGATTACATCAAAGAGCTGCAGAAAGTGGTGATCATTCATGGCATTACTCATTTGTGGAGCATGTCTAACTATAGATCCAGATGTATTTTCAATTTTAATTGTTTTAATTGATGAAACAATCCAGTTTCCACAATTAGTCTGAGTACAGATTTAACATTTGCTCCGTGTCAAAACTAAATGTATTTTTACTGTTTCGTGTAAAGCACCTTCTCAGTAATAACCCACCAAACTGTATGAATAAAAAATTATACTCTGTCACGGGTTCAACATGGCATTACTCATTTGTTGAACACAATATTTAACAAGAGATCGACAAGACCAGCCGTTTCTAACAGGGTTTCAGCATTTGTTCCTTATCAAGCATTACAAACCTACAGGGAATAACTGCTTCTTATAAAGTGCCTTCTCAGTACTAACCCACCAAACAGTATGAATAAAGTATTATCCTCGGGCATTGTATTCAATAACGATTCTGCACATTCTTCACTATGAAATTATTATTTTTTATGTTGTATGAAGTATTATAATTCTCGTCATCCTTTCAACAATTTGTATTCAAAACGATAACAACTACTTTTGAAAAATCACCCTCAGGCCTGTTGAAATGTGTGAACATGACAATGTCGTATTAAGAATCCGAATAAGATTTCTGTTATGTCTATGGTACACCCAATAGGGGATTCAAGTTGCCCTTGAGTTGAATTTTTTAGAAAATAGTTATGTTATATCATGTTATATCTTAAAACAGTTTTTATCTAAGTATAAACGAAAAATTATGCGACTTTGTGGTCGTATATGTTACATTTCCTCCTCGCAGTATCCTTGTGTTTGTTTTTGGCGTAAATGCATTATTTATAGAGATCTGTAACACTCTAAACTTGATTTTCTTTTAATTGTAAGCACCCAATATTGTATGCACCGGCGCTCAATATAACAAAAGTGATGTTAATATTTCATCGAAGCCGCATACCGAGGTTAAAATAATGACACCAGGGAACTTCTGAATTAAAAGGTGAATACATGTATCTGGTATATTGAATATCGAAATGCGTGCAATATTTGTTATAGAAAATGTAGGTTACTTGCAATGTTAGGCCTTGGTCTCTTGGAGTCGGGCACTCTCTATCGTTCAGAGGGGGGGGGGGGGGGGGGGGGGGGGGGTGATCTATCCATTCACCCCCTGAACAATAGGTATTAAGTAAGGGTGTACGCCACTAGCTGTACATTTGAAAATGATCGACAATACTAGTTAGGAGGGTTTTTTTAATTGTAAATTTCGCGCCTGTAAATGTATTTGTTGTCGTTGTTTGTTCGTTCGTTCGTGCAAAGAATATCAGGGAGTACATCATCTAGATAGGAAGATCCTTATTAAGCCAACAGATTGTCTCATCATCGAGCTCGTGAAGTCCGGAAGCGCCGTGGGGGGATTTGTAGATCGGACAAACATCAATGACATGATTCCTAGTTTGGATCTCTCCACATCCGCAGTTTGGTGATGATTCAGCTCCAATTTTATGTAGGAAATATTGTGTACGGCCAACTCCAGTTCTGATACGGTTTAGGTTGACCCAGGCTTTTCTTGAGAGTTCACTGCCACTTGGTTTTGCACAGGGCTTTGGGATGAACTCCTTCAAGTTGGTAGTGGACGAATTCCACTGGTCTGACCAGCGTTTTGCTATCCAAGTGGCTAAGGTGGAGGGAGGCTTCTCAGGCCGCAGCTCAGCAGCCGTCGTGGTTGTCGTTGAAAATTTTATCGACTAGTTACTAACGGAGATTCTTCAATAATTAAAAGCCCAAAACTTCTTGAACCGAGTTGATGGTGAAATAAAAACGTTCACCTAGTTTGTATTCAATTTGTTAATTGTCAACTTAAATTTGGAAATAACTATTAAGACGGAGGAGGCGCAAAAGCTCAATCGGTAAAGCAGTGGTCTCGTAATCCGGTGACCCGGGTTCGAAACCAAGCCGATGCGCTAGTGCCCTTTGGTAAGGCATTAATCCTCATTAGCAGGTCCCTCGGAGAGGACCTAAAGCCGTCGGCCGTCTGCTTGCTTATGCCTAGTTCACACCGACGCCGAATGTCGCGCTTTAAATCGGCGATCAATTCGGCGTCATTTTTTCAAAAAATCTCACGATCTCCTGAGATGTGTTATGCTAAGTTCACACCGACGCCGAATTGATGGCGCATTAAATCGGCGAGCAAAGCGGCGGCAAAGCGTAACAAAGCTTAATTAAAGCGTAAAGACCGTAATAGAGCGTGAGAAAGCTTTGAGCAATTCGGGACATTCGGCAAGAGCGCCAAAAATTTAAACTCTGTTAAGCTTTCCTATGCTTTGAGCAAAACTTTGATAAGCTTTGTGACGCTTTGATGAGCTTTAATACGCTCTCCCCGCTTTACGCAATTCGTGACAGATCGCCTCAAATTTTTAAACAGTTTTAAAAAAAATTGGCGCTCTTGCCGAATGTCCCGAATTGCTCAAAGCTTTCTCACGCTCTATTACGGTCTTTACGCTTTAATTAAGCTTTGTTACGCTTTGCTCGCCGATTTAATGCGCCATCAATTCGGCGTTGGTGTGAACTTAGCATTAATTACAAGCATTTATGCTTTCTTAGCAGTCAGGTAAAATAACCACTACCACAACACAACAACGTTAAAATGTAATGCCTTTAAATATTTGCAATATTGCATTGAGTCAGCAAACAGGATTTTCATACTGTTTTTTTCTTTAATTTTATATTATTAGTACGTATATTTTAATTTTGTATAATGAATTAGCGGATTTTTCTTCTTCATAGTAAATGGATTCATGGTTCCTTAATACAGAAGCCCATTTGTATGTTGGAGACCAAGAGCAGAATATATATTTTTCGATTAAAAGAGAATGAAAGCTTTACAAATCAATAATGCCCTCTCTTGTCTACACAACTTTTCTGCAAAATACGATAATTATGTGCTTTTTTATTTAATAGACTGATTTCAGATCATATTAGTTGTAGAATATGAATACAAATATCTAATAAAGCGTTTAGAAATTTAATGGTACGATAATCTAACCTGTTTAAATGACAAATTTTCGTCATCATAAGAATGTAGGCCTAACTGAGTTTTTGATATCCTGGCAACAGTTTCATTGTGTTGCATAGTAGTGAACATACTGGCTTCACCCCTCCCTTATCTCACTCTCTCTCTCTCTCTCTCTCTCTCTCTCTCTCTCTCTCTCCCTTCTCTTTCTCTCATGTCATTTTCGCTCTATTATTCCCCCTTCTCTCTGCATGTCTCCCCATCTCCCAATAATTATGCTTTGTTCACTCGCTCTTTATTGATCTAATATAAGCCTTCTTTCTGACATCGTCCAATATTTGTTTCATGGCCATTAACACGATAATATACACGTTATGAACTTATGATACATTCCCTTTAACAATACAAATCACAAGTTATAGAGTACACTTCAAACGTGTCATGTGCCTTTTATATATGAGCCACATCTTTCATACATTTATTACGCTAATATTTATTATCATTGATATTATAATTAGTAGTGATAGTAGTATAGTAGTAATAGTATTTATATTATTATGTATATAATGTGCAGTCCTCAAGGATAACCAACCCGGCCTTTTATCGAAGGGAGTTAAATATATTTCTCTCCAGCATGTTAACATTCTATGATCTTGTGTCGTGTACGATTTTAATCAAATTATGCTTCATCTTGTACATATCTTCTATTTAAGTAAATGGAGAAAAACATAGATACTTGGTTTCCGGTGTCTTTTTCTGCTTTGTTTAAATGTTAGCCATTCAAATATCATTATTGTACCTTTAATGGGAATATGATATTAATGATAATAATAACACGAAGAAGAAGAAGGAAAAAAAAGCAGAAGAAGCAGAAATAAAGGAGGAAGAAGAGGAGAACAAAACAATAAGGAGAAGGACGGAAGAAGGAGAAGAAGAGGAAGATGAAAAGATGGAGGAGGAGGAGGAGGGGGAGAAGAAGAGACCGAGAGATCAAGAAGAAGAAAATATTACTAGATTATGCGCAGGTGCTTCTTTGGCTCAAAAGGGAAGAGGGCGCCAACACACAATTAGGAAGCACGTACGTCACATTGGGCTTAATTTAAGAGAGGCTTGGGCCGGTTATCCCTGTATTTACGTCAGAAAACATTTTCGCGCGAGGGGCTGATGGGGGGGGGGGGGGGGGACTTTTACACCTTGCTGCTCAAATGTCTGTGGGGGGGGGGGGGGGGGTAATCAAGTCCCTCGCTGCGTGAAACCATGCTGTTCTTACAATTTTGCGAATGAGCGAAGCGAGCAAGGAAAAACGGACGCTTTATTATCTTTGAAATGAGAAAAACTTAGTAAACTGTTTTATAAACTGCAACAATTTCAGCTTCGTGTACGTACAATGATGATTCCGGGAGACAATGCATTTCAGATGTTTTAATTAATTCCTGTCGTATAATGTATTTGAAGGAGTGGCAGATTGATCATTTCGAAGTTGTCATATACATGTGGTAAGAATGATCTTGGAATCGAATGAAACATAGACACATCCTAGAAGTGCTGCCCGAAAGTTATATTTTAGCATTTGTGTTGGGGGGGGGGGGGGTACCCTCTATCACCTTGCAAAACTTGTAACGTCTGGTAGTATAGGCCCCGCCCCTCCAGGTCAAGGTCTCGTCTGGATACGTCACTGTTTTGTGTGCGAAATATTGTAGGAAACAAATACAAGTACTTCAAATAGGTCAGCAGAAGCATTATGATTCATTCACATTGTGCATGGGTATATTCATCTGTACACTACCGATCTAGTGTTCGATTCCACCGAAGCATGAACATCGCTCTAGGTCTGTTAAACAATTCTAGAAAGAAAAAAAAGAAAACAAAAATCCGTGACGGCATACTGGAATACATTGAAATATAATTTCCCTGTGATTAGGCCCATTGTTAATTTATCAGATTTGGAATATGTAACCAATATTATGTAGCTCCATTATCATGTAAGAAGTCTACATGAATCGAAATAATTATGTATCCTTTTTTTGTAATTTTGGAGAAGAAATACAATTGTTGTCTTCAATCTTTTAGAAATGAATATACTACCTGCTAACAATCGCGAATGTCACACTCTGTTATTTTAAGCCGTATTGCACTACCTATAGCTTATTGCGCCCTCTATATAGCAAACAATGCCTAAACGGTAACCATTGGTCCGGCCTATGGTCCCTTTTTCTTATGTTAAAGACACTATGTCCCTTTGGCAGCCAACATCAAATTCGGTAGAAATTTCCAGGAATGATGAATATGTCATGAATGTCCTATCTGTGAAATGTAAACATTAGCGGTGTCCTGATTCGTCTGGACCGTATTCAGGACCCAGATTTAGAGGAATGGCTAGGTCTACTTTCAACGTTGAGGGTGTGTTATTTTACGTTGAGGGTGCGCTAAACGAAAACGGTACAGAGGCTGGACTAGCTACTTTTAGGTAATGTGACCATAGCTTTCGGTCCTCTCCGTGTACCATTAAAGGTAGAATGAATAAAGTAATTGATAATTACGCTCTTTTTATTGGCAATTTTTGGTTAAACAGTTGCAATATACTTTGTAAATATCATTTGTTTATTTGAGAGTTGCTATACAGTGGCCATTTTTTAGTTTGTTGAGAAGTAGTTCTCCGCTCTTTAAGGAGGCGCGATAGCTCAGTCGGCAGAGCAGTGGTCTCGTAATCCGGTGTCCCGGGTTCGAAACCAAGTCGAAGCCCTATGTGCCCTTTGGTAATTAAGGCATTAATCCTCATTACGAGGTCCCTCAGAGAGGACCTAAAGCCGTCGGTATTATGGTTGCTTACTAACAAGCATTTATTGCTTTCTTAGCTGTCAGGTAAAATAACCACCACTATCGATTCACTTTCCCCATCCTTCCCCGAATAAGCCATCCGTTACCCCTCCCGTGAAGTGTTCTTTGGCGTTGGTCCCCAATGAACGAGCCGGTGAAAATTGCCAGCGCCAAAGTTGCGGGTGATCTAAGTACGTCAAATCCGTTGAGATGACTCACCCTCGCGCGGCAAGGTTAGCCGACGAAGTATGAAACTTGTGTTCTTTTCTCATATCGAATGCCGAAAAGAATCAAGATTTTTGAGAGGGGTACATAAGACAACATTTACCTGCTGCTCAGAGTGCTCATCATGATAGGTAACTGGTAGTGTATATTGTGGGGGTTTTCTTCTTCAAAAAGTTAGTGTGGGGTTGGGAAGGAGAATAATCCGTTCGATATTATATAAGGAACAAATCATTTGTAGTGCAGCGGCTTAGCAAGAAAATTGTGCACTTTTTGAGAAAAGCATGAAACTTCTAGCATAGTTTAGCTTTTACCATAAGATTCATTTTCAGATGTGGAGGGAAGTGAGATTTGACCTCTGATGACCTTGAGAGGTCAAATCCAAAATGGCCGCCAGTCCGCATGGTCTAATGTACAAACACGCTTAGCTTTTGAACCATATAGTCCAGAAACACATTCAATGTGTCATTTCCAACTAAATTGGGGATGCTAATTCATTTAGTAATACTTTTGAGATCGCCATAATTCAGGGTTTTGTATTAAGGTCAAGGTCAAGGTCAAACTTGAGTTTTTAATGTTCACAACAACAACAAAATCCCATTTATTTGTCATTTGTTTGCCCCTATGTTCTCAAATTTCTTTAAGAGTGGTTCCCCTGCAGACCATAAGATTTCTTGTCAGATGTGGAGGGAAGTCAGATTTGACCTATGACCCTGAGAGGTCAAATCCAAAATGGCTGTCAGTCCCGCCTATTCTATAATACACTTAACTTTTGAACCAAATAGTCTAGAAAAACGATTAAGGTGTCATTTCTAACTAAATTGGGGATGCCAATTCATTAATTGGTAATACTTTTGAGATCATTTGAACTCAGGGATTTGCAATAAGGTCAAGGTCAAGGTCAAATTAGGCCCAAAAAGTGATTTTTTTTGTTGTTTGTTTAAACCTCTATTTTGACACTAAAGGAGTCATTATTTATAAAAAAATAAAAATAAAACGAACAAAATGTACCACCACTTTGACTACCCAGGGCAAAATTTCATAGAGCTGCTTAACGGCCGATTAGGTGCTTACGTACAAGTTTCTTCTTTATAGCGCTGCTAACCGTATAAGCACACGAAAAATGCATACTAACATTACGGTGCTTACTGCAGGAAAATGAGTTTTGTAACAATGCAAATCCATTTTGAACGCGCAAGGTGGACACCTTGTTTTCTTGATAACATGTGAGACATAATTGCTAACCTGCTTGAGCAAATTTGTCTGCTACAGTTAGCACGAAAATTTGCTTACCGGTAAGCAGCTTTATGAACTTGGGCCCAGAAGACAACAAAAAGGCTATTGCAAATACGAACCTGCTCATTACCACAGCTATAGGTATCCACATAAATTTAGCACTGCATGTCCACAAAATCAAAATCTAACAGTATTCTTGAGTGCAGCTTTGGCACATTTGTAACGTCCAGTGCACCCTTTCTTGCAGCGACAGTGTATCAATTCATGGCGCGATTTCGATGCCTCCGGGAGAGTGGTCCAAAGAGGCTGCCACCCAGTTGTTTCGTTTGCCCAGCCCCAGTCAGATGGCTCTGGCATCTCTGGATTCTTGGCCAATGTCTGGTTCCAACAGTTGGCCTGGTAGCAAGTGCGCTTGATGTGCTGCTTGAGTGCTGCCTGTGTTAGAGGAATGTTCTCCAGGTTTCTAGATTTCTGTGCGAAGAGCTGTTTCCTGGCATCATTCACTTCCATGCTCTCACTGGTTCGGTCGTACATCAGCACTACAAATCGCTCTAGCAGTAACATTGATCGGTCACTGACCTCACTTGGCATGCACAGGAGTTCACTAAAAGCATCATTCACCTCTGGGAAAGACCTCCAAGTTTCCCAGACAGTCTTCTTTCCTCTGCCGGCGAATGCAGAAACAGTGCCAAACCCGGTGAACGCATGAAATACTTAGAGAGTCATACACTGTGTCGGACTCATGGTGGCAATCATTTTGTGAACAGCTATGTATCGGAAGCTTGATCCAACACCGAAAGCGATCCACAGCTCTTCAGGAGCTGCCTTGATGAATGAAGCCACGGCCAATACAACCTCATCAGTATCAACGGTACGTATGGTTACCTTTTTGCACCCTTTTTGCGCAGCATCTGCCACATGCAGAAGTAGACGAGTGCCAGCCTCCTCGTGCGAGCATGGGGCAAGGCCTGCCAAGTGTGACTCAGCAGGAGAACAGAGTACTCCACTTCCATCTGTTGCGTATAGTTCCTTGTCCTGTGGTAGAGGATGATTAACGGCTTCGCGTGACAGGATAGCAAATAATTCGGTTTTGTTCTCATCGACTCGGAGGAAGTCCTTCCAGTTTTTTTGGCAGCACAGTAGAAGGAGCCACCATTTTCCTGGTGTCCTTTCCCCTTTTCTGTCTTGTTGAGGCTTTCAGGCTAGCAGGTAAGTATACATCCCAGACAAGGTCAATGCGGATGCTTTTCTCTAGTTGAGCAAAGATGTATGGGGCAAACACTCTTTCTCCATACTCTTGAAATGTTCTTGATGTTCCAGGATTGAGCATTTGAACCACAGCTGCACCATCAAGAATTATTGCTTGGGCCACAGGTGCACTATTGTTTTTGAGCAGATTTGATTCCAGGCAGCGAAGTAGATCTGCTTTAACTCCAAACCCCATTTTTTTCTCCAGTTGACAGAGCTGGCGGGGCTGCCTGGTTTTCCTGCGAGAAGAAATTGTCCATGTCTCCATCCCGTGTCTGACACGAGATGTACAGCCTCGAAAAGAGACCACAGTCACTCTTAAGTGCCCTCTGTTTTGACATAACCTTGGCCGGCTGCCGACTGAAAAGTGGCAATTTGTTCTTAGGAAGTCTTTGTGTATTAGGTGTTGTACGCTGCTCTAGCCTTTCTGTCACAAACTTTGTGTACTGCTCCTCACCGAGGGTCTCAATCCTTCTCACCGTTTCAGCCACTTGGGTGTCCATGATGTCCCTTGTGTCAATGACCAGTAGGTCTTGACTTTTTTCTAGAAATGGATTCCCCATCTCTTCCAGTACTTTCACAAGTGCCGTAACATCCCTAAGGAATGCTGCCTGCACTCCAGGTTGCTGGTCATGGTGATGTTTTCCAGTGTGAGCAGAACCATTATTTTGCTCTATGGCCTGTTCCTCAAACTCTGTAGTGATTCTGGCAATTTATGGCCCTGCTACCATCCAGCGTCAGAGTGCTCCTGGATTGCCATTAAGTCCAATAGCTCCTCCAGAACCTTTCACTGTTGCATTGTTCTGCTCATGGCACTGGTCAATTGCCATGGCAGAAAATTTGTTACTGGTTTTGTGCACTACAAAATTTCCAGACATGATTTCTGCTAGTACATCTGGGTGTTTTACAGCGAGAGTTGTCATGTCACGGATGTGTACGGAAAGCCGATCTGGATTAGTGCGTGTGATCTAGGGCGAACATCCAGGGCATAATCTGCGTCAGGGATTCCACGTACAGTTTGAAGTTACCTTCACGAAGAGACCTGATGTACCGCAGCAACAGAAGCTCTAATGACAGGGTCTTAAGCCCTGGCATCAGTATCAGCGAATGTGCATTCGTCAATGTAAACTTGTTGGAGGAGAGTAAAAAGGCTCGCAGCTGCTGTGACCTGGTGGGCATGGCGGTTCTTGGTGACATGGCTAGCATGTATAAAGGAAGTTGCTGTCCCGGAACTTGCAATGTCAGCCTGTACCAGGGGCGTTTGTCCAGCCACTGTCTTCCAACCAGTCTCCCAGCAACTTCAACATGGCCATCTCGATGTGTAGACCATTAAACATAATCATAAAGTGATCCTCTCGTGAGTGTATGGCCAGGTCCACTGAATTTCATTGCAAGAGCATACAGGGGTTGGTCAGCGGCAAGGACAGGAATTTGTCCTGAGTTCAAGTGATGAACTGCTACCTAAATTGGTGCTAGTTAGTGAAATAAACTAACTGAAAGGGTTTAAGATGGGGGGACTATGCAGGGGAACCATTCTTAAAGATATTTGAGACATAGGGGAGAACACTGAAATAACAAATACATTTTCTATTTTTTTATTTTTTTGGTAAACATTAAAAACTTGCTATTTTTAGTCCATTTTGACCTTGACCTTGACCTTAATTCAAAACCCTGAGTTTTTGGTGATCTCAAAAGTATTACCAATTGAATTGGCATCCCCAATCTAGTTAGAAATGACACCTTAATCGTTTTTTCTGGACTATTTGGTTCAAAAGTTAAGTGTATTAGAATAGGCGGGACTGACAGCCATTTTGGATTTGACCTCTCAGGGTCATCAGAGGTCAAATCTGACTTCCCTCCACATCTGAAAAATGAATCTTATGGTCTGCAGGGGAACCATTCTTAAAGAAATTTGAGAACATAGGGGCGAACAAATGACAAATAAATGGGATTTGTTTTGTTGTAAACATTGAAAACTTGCTATTTTTAGTCAATTTTGACCTTGACCTTGACCTTAATGCAGAACCCTGAAATCTAGTGATCTCAAAAGTATTACCAAATGCATTGGCATTCCCAATTTAGTTGGAAACGACACCTTAAATGTTTTTCTGGACTATTTGGTTCAAAAGCTAAGCGTGTTTGTACATTAGACCATGCGGACTGGTGGCCATTTTGAATTTGACCTCTCAGGGTCATCAGAGGTCAAATCTGACTTCCCTCCACATCTGAAAATGAATCTTATGGTCTAAACTAACTATGCTAGAAGTTTCATGCTTTTCTCAAAAAGTGCACAATTCTCGCTATATGGGGAGCTTATCCGCTGTACTATTGGTAAGATAGGTCGATAAACAATATCACCGCAATTCAAAGTTTCAAGGCTTCACTTATTTACAAATCTATGCTCTGGAAATGAAACAAGGTCCGGTGTGTAGCCCCTAGCCCGTGACCTACCTCCGGCTTCATATTTACTCTTCATTATCCCCCGTGGTGATATGTTGGAAACAAGCCACAAAAAAGTAAAGTTTGAAAATACTTTGTTTGACATCAACATTTGCTAATTGTTGGGGACGATTAGATGACGCTCTCACCTTGCTCCCCTTTTCAATAAAAGACTTTGTTTGACGTAAACATTTGCTAATTGCTGGGACGACTTGATGACGCTCTCAGTTTGCTTCCCTTTTCAACAATATTTCACGAATGCAGTTTTTGTATTATTTTCAATAAAGCAACAAATTATGTCAACAAAGAAAGAGGAACTATCTCACATATCTCAATAATTATATTTCATACCCAGTTGCAAGGCTATAAAAAGGGGATCTCATTACACAGGGTTCATCACAGTTTCCAGAGACAATACCGGGGGTGAAGCATATTCGGGACGATTTTCAAATTAGATTTTTGTTTCGACAAGTAGAGATCTCTAGAGGACAAAAATGAAAGAGAGTCTTGTGGCCCTCATGTTGGCTTGTATTGTAGGTTCTGGCCTGGCAGAGCTTACCGACAAACGCGCAATGGTATGTATAAGTTTTATAATATTGTTCTGGTATTAATTAATAATGATGTAGATGTACAATGATAATGTTACAAATTAAATACCTTTGATAGATACCGAGATGTGATTAGTCCAGAGCTCGTCACGTGATATCAATTGCGAGGATCGTAATTGTTATATTTCCCAGGCCGGGTCACTTTCGATGGATTTATTGACCAGTTGGTGAAATGAGTATATGTTTAACCAATGCATGTCGCCCTCTCGAGGACTGTATGTCACCAAATTACACAAATTACACCAATACCGAGGGTCAAGTTTTTTTTTCTCGGAGTTTTTTTCACCTTGAAATTATTTTTTCACCCAAAATACTATTTTTTATAAGAATATTTTTCTTCAAAGAAATAATTTTTTCTCGAATTATCTTGAAATATTTGTTTTCGTTAATTTTTTCCCCACTTTTTATTTTAAAATTTGGTTTGTCCTCGAAAAAAAAAATGGACCCCCCTTTAAATTTTTCAAACCAATGCTATACTAATATAACAGATATTGATTGTCAGGGGGCATACACAATTATTTGGACCTGATGGGAGTTATATTTTCCCTCGTGACCATATTTTCCCTCAGCTTCGTGCTTCAGTAAAATATAACCACTTGGGAAAATACAGCGGTCCAAAGAATGTTTTATTACACCCCTGCCAGTCAATATCCATATATTATTTGTTATAATGATATAATGGCCATTACAATAGTAGACAAAGCTTTAAGACGAAAAAGAGGCTGTCTCTGACAAAGGAAATTTAAGATCATGTACCATAATATACACATTTTGTATTCATATAGTCCACAGGGGACATGCGGCATCCTAGAATATGTTGGAATTGTCAATATTTGGGCAATCTCAATCTCATTTCATGGTATAGGTCTATTTACTGGCCTACTGGTGGGGTGGGGGTGGTGGGGGGGGGGGGGGGGGGCTTGAGGGCTGCTATACACTAACAGTTCTACCCCAAACAGGAGGGAAGGAAAGGGGAAGAAGAAAATAGGAAGAATTAAAGGGAAATACAGAACAAACGAGTAAAGGAGGAAAAAAGAAAAAAAAGGAAGAAAGAGAGATGGGGAGAAAAAAGTAATAAAAGGGAAAAGAAAAATTTAAATTCCTTTCCACGCCATTTCTATTTCCTGCTACCTTTATGTAAGCTTTTGTTAAGGTTACTTTTGTGGCATCATAACTAATGGCGGTCGAATACGGAGCGCAAGTTATGTTTCTTTTAATCTCTTTTTAGGTGTATAAATAGTTAGTCTCTATATTCTTTAATGCTTTTATATTTGTTTCAATATAAGTTGAAGAAGTGCTGGAAACCGAGGAAATTACATAGAGAGAGGTTTTGCTGTGTGTTTAGAAAAGAAATATTAGACAGGCTGTACGCCAAATGACTCCAGCGCAACGCGCTTGCACCATTATGCCCGCCGCAGTATATGCCCCCCCCCTCAACGGATAGGATTGGAAGCGCTACCTCTTTAACTTTTATTTTCATATCTATGTCATCTATTATTGCCACAGACCCTGCTTAACCGTTATGGTTTCTCGGACGGGGAACCAAGCACTGAAAGCGACATTAAACGAGCAATAGAGGACTTTCAAAATTTCCATCGCCTTGAACAGACAGGTAAGGTTTTTTTTCTTCTATTTTTTTTTTTTTTTTTTTTTTGGTGTGTGTGGGGGGGGGGGGGGGGGGGGGGTGTTTGATGCATGGTTGTTGATCCCACGGGGATGGGTGGGGGATATATCCCCCCAATATTTCAGGTGGGGGATGGCCTGTACAACCATCCCCCTCCAAAAAAAAAAAATCACCATCAAAACAAAAACAAAAATGAAGAGAAAAATTAATGATGAGAGCCCGATGAGAGTAGTTAAAGAG